>JBCJKH010008063.1:16556-32130 GCA_039877255.1 Loriculus beryllinus | reverse complement strand
ACAGGGGCTTGGAGCAACCTGCTCTAGTGGAAGGGGTCCCTGCCCATGGCAGGGGGTTGGAACTGGATGAGCTTTAAAGTCCCTAACAACCCAAGCCATTCTGTGAGCCTATGATATGCACAGGCTCTGTGAAGGTCTGTGTGAATTTGCTGCATGGGGGTGAAAACAAAAACCAGGTCACAGCTAGAGTCACTCTGCAGTTTGTGTCCTTGTTGCGACCAGTTTCTGCTCTTGCTTCTTTATTCCCTGTGGGGTCAGAAGGGTGACTGCAACTTTACATTGTGTAATGCTCTAAAACACACACAAGGTAAGCATGTTTTGTGTGCCCTGGCAACATAGTGCAGACAGGAGGCCACTGAGGTCTGACTTACACAGTGTGTATCTTGGTGGGTCACTAGAATTTATTTCCTTTCAGTGTAAATGACTAGAGGAGAGGAGGTGGTAATTGCTGTGATCATGCTTCCCATTCACCATGATTAGTTTCTTTTGAAGATCTGCATAAGTCCCAAATATTGTTCGGTGGCTTAGACCAAACTGAATCAGTTTGGGATAAGCCTTCAAAACTAGACGTGGGTTGCAAAGTTCTCAGGAGTTGAACAGTGCAATGATGCAAGTCAACTGTGGACTTGAAAAACTTCCATTAAATAGAAGTCTTCAAGCCTAGTGGTCTGAGTATTGTGCTGTGGTGTGTATGCCAGGGCTTTTCAAAGCCATTAAGAAAATGCAGGCCAGAAGCTCAAGAGCAGCAGGGAATGTGGACAGCCTGTGTATCCCAATAGTTTGCTCTGTATGTGAGGTTCTGCTCGTTAGGTCTTGAGGCTGCACTGAGAGCATAAGCCCTTGCCTTACGCAGTTTTCCCCTTGTTCTATATTTAGGCTAATGACAAGGAGATTTTCAGGATCTTTAAGTTCAAAAACCAGCAAACTGAAATAATGCTAGACTTGATTTTTCTAATGCTTAAAAGAGACGTGTTAAATGTTACAGAAACATAAGGAGACAGTGGGAGCTGTTTGACTGCTTAGCACTTCCTGTATAACCCCTGCTAAGGGTAGCACAATTTGGGGAAAAACCAAAAGTACCCAGCCAGACCATAGCTCTTAAACCTTTTCCCTTTCAAATGTCTCACTTTCCATGTTCCTGTATACATAGAGGAGCTTATGCAGTTCTTCAGGAAGCACTGTGGGCATTGATGTGCTAACACTTGTAAAGATAGCTGGTTTTTTATATTTACTCTTTCAACTGTGGGAGCAGCTGAGTGCCTTCTGCTTATACCCACATTGTGTGGCTGCTCTCTCATTGCCCTTCCTAGAGATGGATGCTACCATAGGTACTTAGCAGTTAGTATGTTTAAGAGGGGAGCCATGGCTTGTGATTCCTGCTCCTAGGAATGTGTGAGTATATATGCATATATACACACGTTGGTTTTTTTGATTTATCTTCTTTTTTCCATGTTTGGAACTGTTGGGTAAAGTGCAGAGTCATCCACTTTGCATCCAGCTCCATGCAGTAACTGCTCCATCATCCAGCCCTGGCTCCAGGGGCTGGATTGCTGGATTTGTATTCTCAGTTTCGTGAGGGTATGTGTATGGGGTGAGCACATGAGAACTTGAATATATGGAATTAGCTCCCATCAGTGAAAGACTTGAATACTGAGTCCTTTTCCTGGGAAGTGCTATTAGGTTTTAGCTGCTGAGTAAAAGATGGGCTCCTTTACTGACTAGAGGGAGGGGCTGCAATTGTATTTAAAGAGCTTGTCTGTGATAAGTACTCTCCAGCAAATATCCCTGACCTTTCCAAGGAGGAGTGCCTTCTGATCCTGGTCACACATTGGTGGGAGTTATGCTTAGGCTGAGGTATCTGCGAGTGTACCCCAGTCCGCTGGCTGCTTGGTGAACTTCACAGCAGCAAGATGTTAAGCTCATAAAAGCATGTTTAGGGCTCTGCAGAGCTGACTAGAGGTTTTCTGGTTGCGGAGATTTCAGAGTCACAAGGTGGTTAGGGTTGGAAGGGACCTCTGGAGATCTTTCAGTCCAACCCCCTGGCAAGGCAGGGCCACCTAGGGCAGGTTACCAGGTGGGCCTTGAATGTCTCCAGAGAGGAAGACTCCAAGACTACTTTGGCAGCCTGTAGATTTAAGTGCCTCGGTCCTGTGGACATTTTGGCTCTAGGATCCTGCTGGGAAGTGGACAACATCATCCAACAGGAGCTGCTTCTCTGGACCCCCGGTCAGAGTGTTGCATCTCCCCCAGCCACCTTGCAGGCACTCCTCAGCTTGTTGCACACTCAGGTGTGCCCTCGCCATGCCCTTGCACCGCTGCAGAGCCAGGTTTCCTTGGCCTCCCCGGGGCAGCAGGACCTGTCTCTACCGCAGGCACGCTGTCAGTGCGGGTGGAAGGGTTTAAAAAAGCAGCCGCCTAATCCGCTCCTGACCCTCCTTAAAAGCCTCCCCTGCACACCGTGCGTTGCTAGGGCCTGCATAGATCCTGGAGACGGCGCCCAGCAAATAGCTGAGCCACTCTCTGGAAAGCCAATATCGCAGCCCGGATTGCAGTGCTCCGGCACGCCGGGGCTTCCTGCAAGGAGGAATTCAGCGTCTTCTTCTGCTAAAGTGATGGCGACGGTTCCTTCTGCCGTGAGAAGATGTGGAAGCCCGCGGATGTACTGATAAGCATCCTTCTGAGATAAGGGGGTGGGGAAGGGGCGTTTTGGCACACGTGCTGTGCGAGACCAGCAATGGCTGAGTCGAACCATTTAGACTTCTGCTTCCAAGAGCTATAAACCAGCTTTTGTTCACAGCCTTCTGCCCCATCCGTGCCCCTGCTGTGGGCTATACAGCAGTCACTCAAGCTTGCTGCTTTTTCTTTTTTTGCCTTTTTTTTTTTTTTTTTTTTTTACTTTATTTTCCGGGGACTGAAGCCATGGCAAAGGTCCCCGACCGAAGCAGGCACAAATGGAGCGCGCTTCACACTTTCCTCCGCTGCAACATGAACCCGGAGACCCAGCGGGTAGTGGTCTTTGTCATCCTGCTCTTCCTTATCATCGTCAACGTGGTGCTGATGTTTCTTTTGGCATTTCACTGAAGGAGGACCGCTGGTAGTGGTGTGGTGCATGGGGGTTTCCAGGACTGGGCAACAAATCAGCAGGTCAGCTTGTCGTTGTCTGCCTCTGGTCTGCTTGTCTGCTGTTACGGTAACTGTGTGTCTCAGAGTATCCCTCCTTTGTTTTTTGATCATCACCTCCTTCCCCACCTTGCTCCCCTCACTCTCCTCCTGTCATCACCTGTGCCTTGCAGTTTGGAGCACCATTAAATCAGAGAAAGGCAAAGAGGTAAAGGAGCCAACCTGCTTAATCGGAACTGCTCTCCATGGCGCTGGATCCTAACCATGACAATACTGTGCCTATACGGAGCACTTATCAACCCTGGAGAAGCTCAAAGTGCTGCAGTTTTGTTTGCAGAGGGACAGTCATCCTATAATGAGCCTTTCCACAAGGACCTGCTGTGTGTAAACACCTTCTGTCAAAAGCTGAACACTGTAAAACCTCTGTTGCTCTGCCATTGTCAGCACGGCACTGTGCGGTGGTGTGAGTAATGCCCAATTAGCCAAAATGACTGATCAATAGTGCATCAGGAATTCAGGCTGAATAAGCACTGCAGTGGTGTGGAAGGAGTGTTTTGTTGGCTTTTATCCTGTTTTCTTTATTCTATCTCAGTGCTTATTTGCTACGTGTATTAAAATGGCTGGCAGAACCACAACGTAGTACATTAATGCAGGCCACTTGTTTCTCACTGGCTAGTGGTAGCCATGCACAGCGAGGAAGCGACTCAAGCAGCACTCTTGTAGACCTGTTAGGAGAGAAGGGCAGCAAAGCAGCATGCTCACTCCAGGCCTGCTCACTCCCATGGTGTTTGATCATCAACGTGTCACAGCACTTCCAGACTTGGACATTGGCACCTTGATGGAGTAACACTCTATGGCGTTGAAGAAGACCGATTCCTGGAGGAGGACAGACTGGGAAGAAAGCTACAGTGCACTATTCTTAATGACACTGCTTGCATTTGTGCTGGAGACGGTGCAAAAGATCCAAGCCTGTAAAAATCAGCAGGATCCTTCATTTACTGTGTTAGGTAATATGCAGTTTACGTACAGCTTTCATGAGGGCAGTGCATTTACTGGCACTAATGGCTGAAGTTACTGCAGTCCTTTCAGACCTGAATATTTATGGCTTCTGAAGTCAGATGAGATGTTGAGGAAGGCCGGATGGTGATGTTGTCTCTGTCATCATGAGTGATGTACTCTGTACTAGTGGTTTATGTGACTGTGTGTAAGACGTGTTCCAGAAAGCCACATCACTTTAGCACACAAAGCAATGAAATTGGTACTTGATGAGCTCCTATCTGATATGTCTGAGATATGAAAGATCCTTTCTCCTGAGAGAGGAGAGTTTCTTGCAGTGCTGGAGTGTGAGCAGGCCCCAGCTCTCTGCGCTTCTCTAGACATCTCTTACGTAGATGAACAGTTCTGAACTATTAAAAATCTCAAATTAAGCCAATTTAACCCTATTAACCAGACATTGTGATAAACAGCTGCTGGGCTCATCCAGTATATATTGTTTCCTGAAGTTGCCATTTCAAAAAAAAAAAAACCCTCAAACCTCAGCACACAACACTGGTTTTCAAACAAGTCTGTTTTGTCTCCCTCCTAAACTGTACCTGTGGTCTTAGTTACAGCTGGAATTGGAACTTTATGGCATAAGGTGGAAAAAAGATTGTTAGAAAGGACAAGTGAAAGATGTGAAAGCGTACCCCAGCCTTCAGATGAGAGATGAGGGACCCATGTATGGCTTTGGCGTCATAGGTGTCAGTGTCAGAAAGCTTTTGGCAGCTGCTGGTGAAGGTAAATCATGCACTGGGTCTGAGCAGGCTCTGAATGTGCTTGAGCATTCAGAAGCTCTCACCCCTCATCTGGCGGGTGAGTGTTTTGCTCTGGGCAGCAGTGGGAGCAGTAATAGGCCTCAGCATCAATCACGGCAGCCCTTGCATCAATGTGTGTGAACCGTCTGTTACTGCTGTCTTGCCTGCTCTGTATCTTGGCTAGTGTAAAACACATCTTGTCACTGAAGTCTCTTATCAGTCTGATGTTAGATGAGAATTGCAGTTATTCACAGGGCCTGCTCAGACACCTAGCTCTGGAGAGTGTCTGGTAGGTCAGCTCCATTCATAATCCGAACACTTGGCTCAACACATGGAAGCCACGTGGGGCAGCTGGTAAGCTGAGCACAAATGTCTGCCAGCCAAGACTGATCCTAGATTCACATAGTGACTCATGCTCTTCTTTAGCTCAGTGTCATGTCACTGAAATGGTCCTTGGGCAGCTCTTGTCACTGAACTGGAGCCTGTAGCGTGCTTTTACAGTGCTGAGGTAGGTGCTTCAAGGAAGTTTTCCAGGAACTTACTTAGTAACCTGCAAAATTGATTAGCCTGCTGGAGCTGGTCTTGTGGTGATGAAGCAGTTCACCCTCTGCTAGCTGCTGCTTGCTCAGTTTGGGGATATCCTATTGCCAGGACACTTCTGGGTTTGTAAGAGAGCAAATACCAAATTTAGGGATGCTTCCTGGGGCTGGCACAGCCTTGCTGTGAGCAGCCAAGTGTTCCCACAGTGCTGCAACTCTTTCTTCCCCTTCTCCCACTTTTACCACATCTATGCCATACCTGGTATGGGGTCCTTATTTCCAAAAAGCTCCCTTTGCTCTGCCCAGTTTACAGCATCCATGTGTGGGAGGCAGAGCCATTTGCCTTTGCTGCTTGGATGCATCAAAGCTTGTGCAGAAGCAGCTGTTGCATGTGATGGGAGGGAGAGGAGTGTACTGCGAACAGCTGATCCAGTGCTCCAAAATGCTCACCACTGATACTAGATAGAAAATGTATGTCTCTGGAATAGCATGAGTTTGGACAGTTAATGCCTCTGAGGTAGAGCTGCCACATTGCTTCCTGCAAGGCAGCTCTCTTCTCTGGGGAACATTGCAGTTGTTGACACAAAGGACCTGAAACTTCCCCAGTGCAAAACTTGCCTTCTGCTGGAGACATAAAGCAAAGAACTGCTTTTTCCAAGGCCTATGGGGAGTTCAGGACAGCAAGGGATAACCTGGGAGAGAAGTATCTTGTAGAGAAGGGTAATGCAACCCCTGGTGAAATTGTCTCCCCCTTCCCTTTATGGGGTCGTTTGTATTACCTCTGCACAGGGCAGTCTCACCAGATTATTGGTACCAGATGAGAACCAGAAAAGTAGAGTTGTTCTTGTATTTAACAGTTCTGATTGTCAAGATTACAAAGCAGTCATGGGAGGTATGTGTTATAACACCATCTGCTGCAGGTGTCAATGTGGGTTACTAAGAGCCTGAAAACACTTTTAATATTTAATGTTGGGTGAATTTTTAATATCTCTTTGCAGTGCCTGTCTAGGTGCTTGATACTTCAGGGTCAGTCAGGTATCTGTCGAGTTTTGTTAAAGGGAACCCAGTGGTTTTTCACCTTCCTCAACTTCACATGCAGTTGACATATAAGTGTTAATCAGTCTGTTAGTTGTAACTCATTCAAGCCTGCCTCAGATCTTGGCTGAAGAAGCTAAGATGGCCCAGGAAAAAAATGAAACTGATGAAAGATCCCTGAATCATGTGTAGGAGCTGGATATGGTGAAAGAAAGATGGGGGGGAAGAAGCCTTTGACACTTCTGTCAACAGAGTTGGCTCTTTTTCTGTGCTCCTAATGCTCTTATTTGACATGAGGGAGGTGCTCCACTTGCAGTCTGTGATTGCCTTCCCTGCAGTCCTCTGAACATCAGGCTGTGCCATGGCAGTTGGGCTGTAGCCCTGGGGAGGGAGCAGCATGGCCAGGGAGGGGGTACTCCAGCTGTGTAGCAAGGCAGCCTGCAGGGGTGGGCAGGGTACTGCTTCCCTGAGCCCTGCAGGAGTCGTTTGTATTGCCTCTGCATGGGGCAAGTTCACCAGAACGTTTAACCGGCAGGAGCTTTGCTCTGCCACTGCTTTCCTTCGGGCCTCGCAAGCACAAAGCAGGAGTGAGGCCAAGGCATGATTTCCAAAGGGAGAGTTGGGCTTTAGATAGTATCTTCTCTTAATTTGTTCTCTCAGGCTAAATTCATTTCTGTGGTGATATGTGGGATCTGCTGTCTTTGTGATTTATTCGTGGAATCTAAGGCATGAGCTGGCCTGATAAGAAACACAGTAAACATTTAGGGTGATACCATCAACAATTACTTTTAATTAATGCTTCCAGTGTTTTGATTTAAAGAAAGAAAAACCAACAAAAGAAATCCCATTCCGCAGGTTAAAGACAGATTTAAAGAGGGGCAGTACTTGTTATTTATGCCATGTCACTGAGCTTGTTAACTACAGACTGGGGTGGAAACTGCAATAAAGTTATGTCTTCTTTGAATCTTTGCATCTGTTCTTTGGCTGGAGTTGCTCTGGGCCTGACTGTGGTTGTGATGTATAGTGCACCCACTATGTCTGTGTTCAGCAGTGGTGGAAATGGGACTTGAAGCAGTAGCATAGAGCACGATGGCTTTCTCTACCTTGTTGCATCAGTGCGAGCCTTCTGCATTTGTAATTGGTGATAGTCAGCTATGCTGGTAATGCTAAAAGAAAAATGCTTCCCTAGGTACCAAGAGGATGCTGTTGAACCTTTCAGCAGGGGAGTTGGGTGTGAAGGACCATGGAAAGGGAAATGAGGGAGTTTGGTCACCCTTGCAGCTGACCTGGCCCCTCTAGAACAAGGGCCTGGTGAAGGGCTCTGGTCCCACACATCCCACTGCACCCCTGGTGTCCCATGTCTTCCACTTCTCACAGAGCATGGAGCATCCACACTTAAAAATCTTGTGCTTGTTTGGTCTTGCATCCAAGAATGGAGTTAGTACGTTGTCTTCTACTAAGCTGTGCAGGTTTGTAGTGACAGCTACAAAGGGGGTAGTGCAGGGGTAGTAGTGCATGAGTGTTATTTACGGGCCTGGTGTCAATAGCCTTTGTGGTAATGTGGCTCAGAATAGCATAGTAGAGCTGGGTTTGATGGTTTGTGATTGCTTTGAATCATGATCTTGTCCAGTCTTGGCATGTTGAGTGCTTGCAGAATTGTGGCAAGCTGTATGGAAATACAAACACTGTATATACACATCACTTGTGAATCAAAGAGCTACACCGGAATCTCTCAGCAGCAGCCTGAGACAGCTTTCCTCGCCTCACCAAATAAAATAGTTCCAGCAGGAGATTAAGAAAAGACAGGCTGCTAAGGAGGCATGACTTAGTATTTTTAGTATCCCAGTTCACACCTGTGGTACCCAGTCAGGACTTGTTATACTAAGCACTACCTAATCTGAGAAGATTTGCACTAGGCACCAAGAGATACCTGTAGTATCCCATTGCCTGATTTACTACAATGTGCTCTGCATCGAGATGCTTTTGCAAAACTACTTTGTCATACTGAAATGGGCACTATGTGAGAGTTGTGTAGGGAGTCATGGCCACTAACATGAGAACCTGTGTGGAACAGGAGATACATTATTCTTTTCCTGTTTGGACTAAATAAGCCATGTGTTGCAGGGGAACAGCAGGTGCCTCAGTCTCCCATAGTTAGAGGGCTTTTCTTGCAGCATGGTCTTGGAGATGGAACTGTGGTTCTGGTTGGAGGTTTTTGCTTTGTTTAGGCCATTGACATCTCTTCATGCAGATGGTGGGAGCTTGAGAAAATGAATAAAATTAGTATGTTCAAAATCATAATAGTACAGGCTCTCCCAGGAACCTGCTGCTTCTTGAAACAATCTGCTTTATCTAGCACAGTACATTTGAAATATGCAAAGGGTAGTAGTTTTGTCTGGTTTGGAGGTGTTTCTTGGGTTTGGGTTGGTTTCTTTGGAAGGTTTTTTGAGTGTACTTAGCTTGAAGAACTTCCTGTAGGGACTACAACAGAAATTACTCATTGTTACATTTACAGATACTAACGTCCTTTGTCTGACAGTGAGACATTATCAGGGTGTTGTCTTCTTTTCCCTCTCTCTCTCTGATATTCAGATTTTCCTCTGCCCCATTTCCTGAGAACAGGACAGAGCAATTCTTAGTTCAGTGAAGAAAGGATCTGAACCAGTGTGTGTGCATGGGAGAGAGATCACTGGGGGAGGCAGCAATCAGACATTTTGAGTCATCGCAAACCTGCAGGGCTTCTCTCACAGGAGCAAGTGAAGAAAGGAAAGATACTAAACTGTGCGTCGTCCTTTTGAGGCAGGGAGAGCATCCTTGAGAGCCAGGTCATGGATATTGCTAACCAATCTCTGCAGGCCCTGCATGTCTGCCAGGACCTACCGGTGTTGTACAGACCTTGGTGCAGTGCTATTAATCTAAGGGAAATGTTTTCACGGGAGGTAGAGGCAATAAAAATCATTTCAGTATGTCCTTTGCAGCGTGTTCCATTGCAATTAAATCACGCACACACGAACAGGAAAGCCATGCGCTGGGATTCTGGCTTACTGCCTGCTGCCAGCCCAAAGCATGGCTGACCTTTAACAGTTCAGAGCAGTTTGCTAGCAATGCAGTTTGCATCTGCTTTAAAGTGTTTTCTTTAACCTTATTTGTAAGACAAATGTAGATGAATTTGCCTTCAAGCTCTGTAAGTGATTCTGTAACTTGCTCTATCTTTTGGGGGAAGGGAATCGCAACAGTCATTAGCTGGCAGAGAGCTCTGTCAACTGCATGGCTCCCTTTCCTTCTCTTCTGCAAAAAGAATGCAGCATTTGTCCTCAGACCTGTGTTGGATGAGCTGCAGCTGAACTCGGGGTTCTGTCCAGTATATTCCTCACTTGTCCGAAGAAATGATGCTGAAAGAGGAAGCAGAAGAGGATGTAGAGAGTAAAGATCTCAAAATTTAAGTCATGGGAGAGGGAGTGGAATCAGGAGCTGTCCTGCAGAGTGAAAAGAATGGGAAATGTACCAAGGTAATGTGCACAGAGGGATGGTGATGCTGTGCAGGTAGCAGCGAGAGTGGGGCAGGTTTGTAGCATTAGTGACATAAAAATGTGCAGGTACAACATTCAGTAAAACTTTCTAATGGAAACAGTTTTGATTCGGGTGCCTGAGAAAAGGTAGTGTAAAAAAAGACACAACTGCAGTCGCTCCTGTATTTGAGAACAACCACCCAGAAACATCCTGGGCTGTTTCCATTCCAGGCTGTATGGTTAAGATCAGGGGCATCAGAAACTGTAAACTTGAGAGGTGCAGAGGGGATTCACTCAGTCTGACATGATTTTCATCTACAGCCAAACTGGCACCAGAACTAGAAACTTGTGTAGATGTGAGCCCCAGGTCAAAGTCTTGTTCAAACCTGAGAGTTCAACCCCAGGCCTCACTCCTTCCCAGTCTTTGAAACCAAAGAAAATAGGAGACGAGTGTGTGGCCAATTTCCAGGTGTTCTCCCAGCTATCAGCAGCCCATGAACCCTGCTCCAACCCCCAAGTGGCTGTGTACACACAACTCCAGCTGCTGCAGTCAGAGCTGCAGCCATGGGGTATAGGGATGTGCTGTGCTGAGAAAGGGGGCTCAGGGCTTCCCAAAGCACTACAAAACAGCTGGAAAGAGCAGGTGAAAAAGTGGTTCTCAGGCATCTGGGATGCTTGGGGGGAAATAGGAGTGCATCGCTTGAATCCTACCTGAACATGGAGTGTCAGGTGCCACACAACTGGGAGAGGTATGAGGAGCAGGTTAGCCAAAAGTTAAAGATAATTAAACCACTTTTAAGCCTTAGAGTATTTCAAACTCTTTAAACCACTTTAAGGCTTTAGATGGGTTTAAAATGCTTAAAACACTTAAAGGCCTTAAATGAGTTTAAGCTGTTTAAGCTGATTTAGAGCTTTCAAGTGACTTAAGTTCTCTGGCTTTGAGTGCTTAAGGAGGTTTTGAGGTCATAGAACCCTAGAAGAGTCTGGGTTGGAAGGCACCTTCAAAGCTCCCTTAATCCAACCCCTTGCAAAGAGCAGGGACATCTTTGACTGTATCAGGTTGCCCAGAACCACATCCAGCCCAGTTTTGGATGTCTCCAGGGATGGTGCATCCGCCACCTCTGTGGGCAACCTGTGCCAGTGCTTTATAACCTTCATTATAAAGAATCTCTTCCTCACGTCCAGCCTGAATCTCCCCTCTTCCTGTCACAACAGGCCCTGCTAAAAAGTTTCTCCCAATCTTTCTTGTAGGCCCACTTTAAGAGTGAAAAGGTTATAAGGTGTCCCCAGAGTCTTTTCTTCTCCAGGTTGAACAATCCCAACTCTCTCAGTTGAACTCTTACTTGTAAAGAGCTTTCTGAACATTTGGAGGAAGGATGGGGCACATACCCATTCCTGTAGCCTGTGCTCAGGGACTCTTTCTCCTTGAAAGCTTCCCAGGCAATGTCTGAACACTAGGGTTCCCTGTGTACACTTTCGTCTTCCCTTTTGGGCAAAAGAAGGAAAAAGCTGGAAGTTGGGCATCCATGTGTAGGGATGAATGGCTCTTCCAGGTGTGTGGAGTGTTGCATGGATAGGATGAATTGCATGAGATCTGTAGTGTTGAAGTCGTGTGGAAGTGCTGCTCTTACATCTGCTTGAGGAGCTGTAGCCAGGAGGATGACAGCTCTATCCCAGCAGACATCCTAACGGCATTGTAATTACTGTGTTGGCAATTGCTAATTTTCCACCTGAAGGAGTGTTGCTGTGCCTCAGGGAACATATCTGTCCCTGTCAGGTAACATTTTCAGGGCTCATCACTTTTAAGAAGTATTTGTGGGTAATAACAATTCTTCTGTGTTTTTCACTATGCTGATGTCCTAACACCAGCTGTGTAGGGCCAGTCAGTAGCACTTTCATCTGTGACTTGGAGTAGCTGCTAAGGCATAGATGCAAGTATGGCCTGGCTCTATGCCTTGTGTGCTTTCCCAGGTTTAAGATCCTCGGTGGGCTGTGATGTGTTTAAATGGCCTTGAAGGACATTGCTTAATCTCTTTATAAACCATCTGTATGTTAGGCTCTGTGGTATCCTGTGGCACAGCTTAATTATGCAGCTCAGGGGAAAAGGACTGGGCTTGTACTTAACTTATTCCATGGTGATTTCATGGGGCATCCATCAGTCTTGCATTACAATAACCATTTTGTAAGCCTTCATCTCATGGCCACCCTCCGTCCGCCTTTCTCTATTGCAGCTTCAAAGTCTGTTTAGCTTACAATGGCTTAGAAACTTTCCACTTCTGATTCATGCTGCTCTTTGTACCTTACTTGGTTCTGTTACCTCTTTCTTTCTGAGTCATTCCTGACATTCAGTCTTTCTGACCCTGATGGCAGGCCTGTGTTTTCTTATATCTGACTGCAGAGACGCCGATGAGGAGCGGCACATTTAGTCAGTTGTTTATCTCAGATATTGCTGGTGTTACATTTGTCAGCTTCCCATTTAATTTGCCATTTTGTCACCCTGTCACTCAGCATTGTATCTGCTTGCTAAGGAGTGAAAATATATTTCACTTATACCAGAAAAGAAATGTTTGACAGACATAGATTGAAGTAAGTATCCTCTGGAAACTTGTGTGAAAGGTTAAAGTAGAAGCTAGTTCACAGCTTTACTTACTGTAAGCACTGCCCGCAACTGCAACATTTAACTGTACAACATGTTGTGAAGACAATCCTTTGAGGAGTGCTGAGAGGTTGGGAAGGGCTTTGCTCCTGTTTTGTCTTTATGCCAAGGCTTAGGATGGTAGTTCCCAAAATTAGCAACTCCCTTGGTATACAGGTCATGGGAGTTTGGGGTGCTGAGGGCACTGACGGGATCTAGATGGGTAGTTGTCCTCAGCTACAGGTAACCATCCCCATTCTTTTGTTAAGAACTTTCCTGGCCTATCTCAGCCCAAAGTGAAATGGTCTAAAGAGATTTCACTTGATTTCTTTTCCATTATAATAATTGGCTCTTAGGTAAGGAGCTGAGAACCTCTTCTGTCACTCTGGAGTTTGAAAACTGGGCTCAGATGGACATGCACCTGGCATGCATTCACACTCTGCTCTTCGCGTGCAGGTTGAAATGACATGGAGCACTGCTCTGCTTCCTCCGCTTGCTGCAAGGCTTGCTTCTCTCCCCCTGTAGCACTTGATAAAGGGAGCTTTCAGAGCTGCTTCTTGCCTGCTGTGGGGGGACCCTCCTCCTCTTCCCATCTGTTTAAACCACTTCTGAGGGTGAATGAGGACTGAGAGGAGATCAGTAAAAGGGAATAATGTAATTAATGCCAGTCAGAATGGTTCTGTGGAAAATAGTTCTTACCAAATAAATATGATGACAAATTTTGAATGTTTGGCAAATGGAGACAGCTGTACTAGACGTCACATGAGGAGTTTGACTACAGGCACTGATTAAAGAAGCAGCGCTATAGAATTATCAGCGTAGCGTACTTAACTGGATTAAGATCTCGGCTGACTGACATCTCAGATTTGTTAAGGAGAATCATGCTCAAATTAGAATATTTGAATGGGGATCTGCAGTGTTTGGTAAATGCCTGAGAGTCGTTCACTGTCTTTAATTGGTGTTCTAAAATCTGTGCTGAAAACACATACAGCTGATGTGGGAGGCAAGAGGACAGCAGATACTGAGGGCATGGCTTGACTGTATGGTGTGCAGGTCTGTGCTTCTGAAACAGTGAATGCAACCTGCTGCCTGTGTAGGGACACGTGGCTGGTATAAGGCTGTGGCAAGGAGAGCTTGTGTTATCATGAAGCATTTAGACAGAGGAGCAGCAACAAGCCATGAAGTGTTTGCTGCGGCTGAGGGGTTGTGTCAGTGGTTCTGGCACCCTGCAGCCAGGCAGCAAGTCTAGGCTAGCATTGTCTAGCAAGGCTAGCCCAAATTCCAACCTGGCAGTGGAGGGAGCCAAGGCCCCCAGGGGCATGGGTATTTGATCATGCTAAGATGAACCCTTCCCTGGGGTGCCTGTCTCTCTCCACAAAAGGGAGAGATGATCCAGAAAGACAGTCAAGCTAGCTCATTCAGACTAAATGCCTGCTGTTCAGATGACAGAAGCTCTGAGATGAATTTAATCTCTCTCGTCCATCATTAAACAGTGAAGCAAAATGTTTTGAGAGGAAGCTGGAGAAAGCTGTCAGGACAATTTGAAACCTATCCCATGGGTTCAGTTCAAGGGGAAGGGTAGCTGGCTTCTACCCATGTTCAGGGAAAATAAGTGTGTAAATGAAGCACTACTTCAGAGCAAGAGTCAAGTAAAACTTCTTTACCTCTTCTGCTGTGCTTTCCATGAGTGAAGGCAGAAGAGGAGTTCTGGAGGCAGGGAAGTGAAGGAACTGGAGTTGGGAGCGGGAGGCTTTGCCTCTGGGGTCAGGACTGCTGCAGGGTGTAAATGTTTGATGTGCTGACCCAGTTCAGCTTCAGTCTATAACATACAAGTTGGGAGGGGCTGAGCAGGCTTCCCAGCAACCATTGTAGTTTACCAGGAAGGGCTTGGGTTCAGGTTTCTGTTCTAGGGTCACAGAGCTGAAAAGTAAATTCCATTGTATTGGCACCTTCTCTCTGAACTGCCTGTATCCAGTGTCTTTTGATGCTCCTTGGCTCATATTTAAGCTCTATGCAATCCAATGTTCTTGGCATTATCAAGAGAGTGCTATTCAAATATTATTCAAATAAAACCCAGTAGCTCAAAGATAAACGTTTCCAAAAGGCATCTTCATTTTTCCTTATGCAAGTTGTCGAGATCTTTTATCTCTGTTAATACTGCCTGGAGCTCCTGTCAGAACAAGGCTGGGACATGCGAGGTAATTATGTTAAGGTGTCCAGCCTGAGAGAAACAGGGACCGAGTAGCTAGAGAATACAAACAAGCTCATAGACAAGGGCCTTGGCATGCCAGGTCTGCTTGCCCATGTGGAATGGACTTAATTTGCAGCAACTATCTGGAAATGCTGTGGCTGCGCCTGCTCTTTGCCTTTGCATAGACATTGCTTGGGGGAACGATGCCGCAATCCTCCCTCCTCCTCCTTCCTGTGACATGTTTAGTAACCTGCAGAAGCTCTGCTGTGCTGGCACTTTCCCTTGGCACTCACTGTGTGTGGAGATGTGCAGTGAGGCTGTGGCTGCAGGGGCAGGTGCAGGTGCGCAGGAATGCCAATGCACAATGCAATATTAGAGCTGCAGTCATAGACTCACAGAACAGTTTGGTTTGGGAGGGACCTTAAAGCTTGTCCAGTTCCAACCCCCTGCCATGGGCAGAGGCAGCCACAGCTTCTCTGGGCACCCTGTGCCAGCGTCTCAGAACCCTCACAGGGAAGAGCTTCTTCCTAATGTCTACTGCAAATCTCCCCTCTGTCAGGTTAAAGCCATTGCCCCTTGTCATGTCTCTACAGGCCCTTGTCCAGAGCCCCTCTCCAGATTTCCTGCAGCCCCTTTAGGCACTGGAGCTGCTCTCAGGTCTCCCCTTCAGGAGCCTTCTTTTCTCCATGCTGCCCCAGCTCAGCTCTCTCAGCCTGGATCCAGAGCATCTCTGTGGCATCTTCTGCTCTCAC
>JBCJKH010008063.1:0-16456 GCA_039877255.1 Loriculus beryllinus | reverse complement strand
ACTGGAGCTGCTCTCAGGTCTCCCCTTCAGGAGCCTTCTCTTCTCCAGGCTGCCCCAGCCCAGCTCTCTCAGCCTGGATCCAGAGCATCTCTGTGGCATCTTCTGCTCTCACTTGAGCATCCCTCTTTGTGTTGGGGGCCCCAGAGCAGTCAATTTCCAGTTTCAAAGCATCGGTGTTAGTACTGCCTTTGGGTTGCAAACACTGCCGTCTACAAACTTAACTGTTGTACTAAACAAAGAGAAATAGCCAATTTTTGTTCGTTTTCACTGCTGCAGTCGCTGGGCAGCTGTAGGGTGTCTGAGTCTGCATTCTCTGTTTTCTAATGTTTGTCTTCCAGATACTGTTTTGGGGCTCTTCAAGAACATGTACGGAGTTGTTGTCCTAGATGTTACAAAGCCAGCACATAAATGTTGTTTCATATGGAAATTAAGAGTTGTTTTTCAAACCTTGTTTTAATTGCAAAGACAAAACCTGTGGTAAGATGAATCTTTTGAGCTGAGGAGCTGCCATGCTTGGAAATGATGAGCATTCCCTTTCATACACACTTTTTTGGCAGATAAGCAGCTCTCACATATAGAGCTGGTTGCCTGTGCCATGCTTTAACACATCTGCAGAAACTTTTTGTCTTCTGGTGTGTTTTATCCTTCCTGCTGTAGGGAGTGAGAGTCCCAGCTTATGTGCTCCTCAGAGAGGATGCTGCAGCACACTGTGCCTCTGCTGGAGCAGCAATGCTTGCTGTGGGCACATGCAAGTACCGTAGGTGCTTCTGTGCCATGGAAATGCCCATCCTGGCTCAGAGCTGCCTTTTAGGCTTGCTCTGGGAAGGGAACTGTTACACTGGGTGTACTTGATATTTCTGTATCCACCCAGGAATTGGACCAGATACAACTGAGAAAGAATAGTGTAAGGCACAGGCTGGTGTAGATTGAGGGCAGGTAGGAGAACAAGCACTGAGCATGGTGAGTGTTAAACACCTCTCAGGGCTGCTCTCTGCTCCCTTGCCCGCTCCTGGCATAGGAGCGCAGACTGACGCGGTGCAGGAGAGATCAGGCAGTGCCTGTGGCCTGCAGGAGGTGTTTCAAGTGCTGCTGTTCTAATTGAACTGAGACAATCCAAATCTAAAGTTTTTTTGTAACCTTTTTTTCTTGCTTTATTCCATATTGATAATTCCTCCCTACAGACATGGTGTTGGGTTAATCAAATCCTGGCTTGTATTTCAGGTGTATTTCTGATTGCTACTTTGCTCAAGAGCTGTCTGTGGTAGTGGCCTGTCTGCTTGCCTGTGTCCATGTGGCCAGGCTGGTGGTCAGCCAGTTGTGACTTTCTATATTGGGCAAATCTTGTTTACAGTGTGGCTGTTGCTGAATAGAGAAAATGTAAGGTATTAATATTAGTGGCTTGAAATACCAGCTGAGGATTCACTAATCAGCCTCACGGCTTTCAGTGACTCTGAGATGAACCATGTGGCTCTGTGCCCTTGTGAGCTGGGTCTGCTAGCCCTAACGTGCTGTTAGTGCTAGGTCAGACTTATCTCTTGTTTTCTCATCAAGATACTGAGATCTGACAGCTTGGTACTGTAAGGTATTAATGCCTTCACATCATCAGTGCTCTGGATGTGTGATCATCAGAGTGCTACAGAGGGAGTCCGTTTAGTCCCTCCCTGGTCACAGCTGTGGTGTGTGTGCCAGCTACCACATCATACTGAGAGCACTGTTTCAGAGTGGCATATTTAAGCACACAAAAAAGGTATTTTTATCTCAGAGAATGTTCTTTATGTGCTGGTCACAATTTGTAGGTTGAAAAAGCCTGCTGAATGCCACTCTTCCCAAAGATTTAGTAGTCTATGCTCTAGTAATCCCATACCCACAGGGATGTGTAACTCAGCATAGTATGGCAGCACCTCTGGCATGACCCGATGGTAGGGCTTACCCATCTTTTGGCACATGCGGTCAGCCTGCTCCTGCACCTGGACCAGTGAGGCATGTCATGCCGCTGGCTGGCTGTGTGACAGCAGCATGTCCCTTGCGTTCCTTGCTTGCTGGGCCTCTCCACGGTGACTGCTTACCTCTGTGAAGAAGGTTAGGGTGGACCCAGCCCTGTGGTTGGGGCAGTGAGGGCAGGGAGAAAAGGCAGTGTGGGAAGCGCCAACACACTGGCTGTGTAGATAAGTGGGGACCTCTTGTCCTCTCCCTCCCCATCATCCTGTTGTTATTGTCAGAATGGAAGCAGTGCATTAAGCTGTTTCTGGTTCAGTGGAGGGCCATTTGCTATCCAAAGGCAGACTGTATTTGAATTTTCTTTCAAATGCCTCGTTAACTCTCTCCTGATTTACTGTTTGCTCGATTATCCTGACATTCCTTTACAACATGCATCTTTCTTCTTAGGGGAGAGTCAGAAACGGTGACCCAGCCCAGTAGATAAATAACTGTGTGACTGAGCAGGCTAAGGTGCCCAGCACAGATGACACGTGCATTATATGGCCGTGGCAATGCTGCTGCAATGTGGCTCGATAAACCATGGACAGTGGGCTTTGTACAGGTTTTCACCTTCTGCCTTGTGCCTCGTAGACTGCTCTGTCTGTACTGCTCCCAGAATTTATCACTGCACCATTTTCCTGGAGGAAAACACAGCTTTGCTGTGACTCCAGAATGGCTGAGTCCTTTTTAGCAGGATGCCAGTGTGCACTGTGCTTTCTTGGGGAAATGGTGGTGTTCTCAGTCGTGCTCACACCCCAAGATGTCTGTGTGTGTATTCTGTAGTTGATGACATTCAAAGCAGACTCTGATCTGATGAACCTGTGGCCATCAGGCAGTCACTCCTGTTGTAGGGGCCCACAGGATCAGCTTACAAATGCAGCAGTACAAGGCCTCCCACGTGTTCCTTACTGCACCATGGCTAAGGTGTGAATGGTTGCAAATGGCACCAGGCACGCAGGCAGAATCATTCCTGTGTTTGAGAGAGCCCTCCCAGACTCAAGCCATGTGGGGTTTTGTTTTGGTTTTGTAATTGTTGGGGGCTCTTTCTTTCCTAGAGCAGGCCCCTATGTGATGTGCAGTAAACAACCATTGTCCCTCAGTATAATTAAACTCTCCAGGAGACTCATTTTAAGAAGCTTAAGTGCTAAGTTTAACCACCTTAAGGATTTAAGGCTGTATTCTATCCTCGACTCGTTCTGTAGTCTCTAAACACTTTCTGCTCAAAAGTATGTTTCTGAGCATTGATGCTCAAGGTTTCATGCCGAGGCTTTCCAGACTGGCAGCACGAGAGCCTCCCTCACCCACAGTGTACCACTGAGCCTTGTTTGCTGGCTGAGGCAAAGTCACCAGTAAGAAATTCCAGAGCATCAAACTCATGTTCTTTATGGCAGTAAATGTACTGTGTGTCCTGGTGATTCTGAGTAAATGCTACTGAGAGCAAGATCAGTTGAAGACACTGCCAGGCTAGCACCAGCTCCAGTTCACGTTGCTCATGGGGAGTAAGCAGTTCTCAGCACTTGTTTGGCTCAGCAGCAGAGCTGCAGGCGCGCGGTTGGACTGTGCTGCTTTCCTGAAGGGAGCTGACAGGTTGACTTGTTCTGCCCACAGCTCATCAGCGATGGCAGCGTGGTGTATGCAGAAGCCCTCTGGGACCATGTCACGATGGATGACCAAGAGCTGGGATTCAAGGCCGGCGATGTCATTGAAGTAATGGATGCTACCAACAAGGAGTGGTGGTGGGGGAGGATTCTGGACAGCGAAGGCTGGTTTCCAGCCAGCTTTGTACGGGTAAGAGCTTCATGTTTCTTTATGCCTTTCCATTAGCACCATGTGTTTGTTCTTTTTCTCCAGGTTTAGTGTTTCTGTAGTGACTCCTCAGCACTTTCACTGCTAGAGATAGTTAGTTCAACTTATCCTGTTACTATTCCTCTACACATGGCTATGGTACACTGTGCCCTCCCTCCTGAGCTGCCACCAGTGTGGACACGTCTCTCTTTACATGAGTGAATCAGGTGGTTCATTTCCATCCTCTGAAGCTGCCGTGCATGGTGCTTTGCAGCCTGAGCTCCTGCTTACACATATGCATATTAGCTGGTTTGTGCCCAAGCACACAGCATTCCCTACAGGAGCAGGCAACAGATATTCTCCTAGAGGAATTCCAGATGCAGTTGGCAGAGGTCTTCATTTTAGTGTCCCCTTCAGAGAGTACGAATGATGGTGGCACCAGATTTAGCTTCCTCCATCCAGTGCTGGGTCCAGTGCAATGCCATGCCCCAAAGTATGTAACCATCTGACTCACACATGAGCCTTCTCTTAGCCGTGGGGTTTTACAAACATCAAGCTGCTGGGCTGTATTCCAGGCATTCGAAAATGGAGGAGAAACCCACAGAAAATGTTTTGGAGGTCAGATGGAACAACTGATGAGGGAAGATAGGATATGGCTTGTGGGCCGAGGCTTTCCCTCAGAGCCAGCTACAGAGACCATATAGAAATAGCTACATAGAAAAGGCCAGACAGTCCCAGCTCTATACTGCAGAGATTGGATTAATTCCCACAGAGCATTCTGAAAGACAGTGGAAATTCTTTGTGCAAGCAGGGGGTGAAACTGTTGTGCACTCTTTTCCTGCTACAAAGAAAGAGGCTTTTTTCCGTTCTCTGGGCTGGGACTGTTTTCAGTGCTTTCTCCACTTCAGTACAGGCTCCTTGGTACTGCAAAGGCAATTAGGTGCCTAAGGGTAGAGACTGTCAGCCCTTTGGCTCTTTATCTGGGTCACTTTAGATCACAAGTGACCCCAAAGCAGGTGAAGGATGAAAGGAGGTGACCTGAGGTGAGCTGGTGTCTGTAGCAAAAGTCCTTGGAGAAGTGGGGCAGACAGTGCTATAAAAGTTTGGAAATGCTTTCTTACAGATTGCAGGAGACAGGCTCAGCTGGGTGACTGTTGCAGATGGTGGATGTTTTTACAAGTAGGGTTACCAGGACCAAATGCTCAGCACTGGTGGGGACAGAGCTGCTTTTTTCACAGTGAAAGCACACAGGCCTCTTTTCCTTTCTCATTACTGGTAAGACAAACTGTTGTGCTGGCAAAAACCCCCGATGATAGTTCAGGGAAAAGCAGACTAGCACAAGCCATGAGGGATACACAGGAACACAAGCATCTGAGTGAAAACTTCCTGCTAATCATCCCTGGGTCTCCAGTTTCCTGCTGGGAAGCTTGCTGTGTTTGAGGACTCAGCTACATTTGTGGGTCTTTTGCTCCACGCAAGTTCCAAGCCAAGGCCTGAGTTTAAGATTGGCCAATGTTCAGCTCACAGTGAAGGAAAACCAGGATTGCACACCTTGAGGGCTTCACCTGCTGTAAACAGTGAGTAAATGTCATCTACGCCTATGCTGACAAGGGATGGATGTGCACTGCTTTTTATATGTAGCTACATCTGTAAGTGATAAGTAATACTGCCTAGGAGAAATCGCATTAGAAATGCAAGGCAGTTCTGTGTCATTATACTACAAATGCCTCTAGTTGTGCATGTTCCTACTTCAGTGTTTTCATTTCTCTGTGCTGGGATTGATCATCTGACTTGTGTACAAAATATCCCCATGGGCACTCTGAGAGCTACAGCACTGCCACCTAAAAGAAAGCTCCTAAGTGAAATGCACCAGTAATTGCCTGCTACTAACTAAGGTACTTGGCTGCTGTTGACAACACAGACTCTGTAGGACAGCATCTCTCAAGTGCTGGTGTTTTCCTCTGCTCATGCTATGCTGCCATCTGATGGGCACTGAACCACGAGTTTTACACACAGCCCTGGAATGTAATGCCATTCCTTAACCACGTTCATGCCCGCTGGCATCTGTATCTGCTTTTTATTAACAGTTAATTCCCTTAAAGTAATCTCAGGGCAGTAGATACTGAGAGGCCATCTGGTCTTTCTAGTGTGAGAACAGTAAAGCTACATTAAAAGCAGCTCTTTGCTGGTTTCCCCCTCCTTCCCTAAGTACCCTCTCCCAAGCACCTAAGCAGATTTCACTTGATAAACCATTTTTGTCCTGATTTTTGGATGTATTCTTCCTGGAGGACTCCATATGATTCCTATGACTTCTGTCCACAAGTGATGCTTGCTTAAAACCACTCATATCACACCAGTGTGAGAGGCTGTCATGTAGCTTGAAAGTACCTACCCAGAACTGTCTGGCTTTAGCTTCCCCAAGAGTAAAATATGTTTACAGGTAATGGGCACATAGTATCCCTCTTCAGTCCTTATTCTAGCTCAGTCTGTGTTTGCTATTCAGTCAGCTGTCCCAAAGTACTTCTTGGAGGAGTTGTATTTAGCAATACAAACAGTGAATGTGCTGTGTGTCCACACAGCTGCGAGTCAACCAGGATGAACCCATGGAAGATTATCCCCTGAAGGTAGAGGGTGGCAAAGAGGACGACTCCAGCAGTAGCGCCCGCCGCTTTGGGATGGGGCAGACCACCAAAGACCAGATGAGGACCAACGTCATCAATGAGATTATAAGCACAGAGAGAGACTACATCAAGCACCTGAAGGACATTTGTGAGGTAATGGAATCAAGGGGGAAGTCAATGTAAGAATTCATTTGAAGGATGGCAGAGTTATGTCCCATTATTGCCCAGCAAGTGATCCTAAGCAGGTAACTCTTCTGAGACTCTATTTCCATCAGAGCCTGCTCTGGTAAACGGTGCTGCATGCTCAGGAAACAGAAGCCAATTCATTACTGCAGTTGCACAAATGCCTCTGTATTTGGAGCACCCACTTGAGCTCTGATTAAGTGGAATTAATTGAATTCCCTAAGCCAGAGTAAATGTCTAGCATTGCTGTCCTCCTTAATGTATGTTCTGAGGTAATATAAGCAGCAATTCTAGCCTTCAGGCAAGTCATGCTCAGATCAAAACAAGCGAGGACGTTCAGCCCATTAGGTCTTTCACTTGTGAATACGCTGAATATTGCAACACCTCTTCTAGAAGAGATATGTTGTCATATGCTTGGGGTGCATGAAGGTAACTGATACGAGTTTCGCAGGAACGTAGTTCTTCACTCAGGTGACACAGACCTGTAGAGCCTTTCAGGAGAGCCAGCTGGGGTGAAGCAGTACACGCTTACTGAGCAAGCCTTTCTTCCTGCAGTGTCCCCCGGCGTGCTTTGTGCACTCCTCCTCCCTTGAGTCAGCAGCCAGGCATTTTGTAACACAGGCATCCCAACCAGATCTGCAATTGGATTTAATTGATCTAAATCTATCAGTGGAGCAGTGCTGGGGGTCAGAACACCCCATAGCCAGCACGCAGATAAAGGTGGATTTAACAGGAGAGACTGGGACTCTGGGACTCCGCTTCGAATGCGGGTTACAGTATTGTCAAAGGCAGCGATGTAACTGTGGCTTGGTTTCTGTTTCTACCATGATTTGGGTGATGCCGGAGGGAATCATAGCTAAAACATGGATAGATCTATGCAGGAAGTGGGTGCAGGAATCTGGTGTACTCCTTGGGTTTCTGTTGATAGCCACAGAGCAAATGCTCAGGAAGCTTTCCAATGTGGTTTCCTTCTAGGGTTACATTAAGCAGTGCCGCAAAAGAGCCGACATGTTTACAGAAGAACAGCTGAAGACAATCTTTGGGAATATCGAGGACATCTACAGGTGCCAGAAGAAGTTTGTTAAAGCACTAGAGAAGAAATTCAACAAAGACCACCCACACTTGAGTGAGGTTGGCTCATGCTTCTTGGAATATGTAAGTAAACCTGACTTTGTGGGAAAAGGGGAAGCTGAGCAGGGGTTAAGCCAAAGGGTTTAGAAACTGACCTGAGAACTGCTGCTCTGTTTAAAAATACCAACCCAAATTAAATGCCACCACCCTGCCCCATACAACCCCTGCAGTGAAACATCCTCTGGCCCTTGTGGCTGTGGAAAGAACACTTTCCAAGCAGCTCAGCTTCTGAGCACTGTACTCCCTGCCAGACATCAGGCAGAAATGTGGGAAGATTCCACAATACGGAGCTGGACCTCAGTTGACAGCCATGGCTTCTTCAAACATTGAGCTAAAGCACAGGCCAGAAGACATGGAATGGTCTCAGTTGCTCAGACAAAAGCTGCACATGCTGTAACTTGGAATTTTCCCTGCCCATCCCCAATTTTAGGTCTCTGGGCTTTAAAGCCTGGGGAGGATACAAATTACCAAACAGCCCCATGTGATACAGGATCTGCCACCACCCTAAAGAACAGGGATGGTAACTCCTTATGTTTCTCTGGCAGCAAACAGAGTTTCAGATATACTCTGAATACTGCAACAACCACCCCAATGCCTGCATGGAGCTGTCCCGCCTCACCAAAGTCAACAAGTACGTCTACTTCTTCGAAGCTTGCCGCCTGCTGCAGAAGATGATCGACATCTCTCTGGATGGGTTCCTGCTGACTCCCGTGCAGAAGATCTGCAAATACCCACTGCAGCTGGCAGAGCTGCTCAAGTACACCAACCCCCAGCACAGGTAGGTCGGCAGCAGATTTCTTGTTGGCTTCTTTTAGGTAATTGGAAGACTGTTAGAAGGGCTCCCTGGACCTTCTCTTCTGTGGTTTTAACAACCCCAGCTCTCTCAGCCTGTCTCCAGAGCAGAGGTGCTCCAGCACCTTAGCAGAAAGCTCCTTAATGTAGTACCCATGTGTTTGCATAATGTGTGTGTGTAATGTATTTTCACAGATGTTGTGAACTGTGCTACTGTGCAGAAAGCTGCTTCCCGTGGCTCTGAACTGAGCTGGAATAGCTGGTGGGAACAGGTGGTGTATGGTGTAGATCAGCTTCGGTCCCACCCTTCCAGATAAACCACCTGTTCCTACTTAAATAAAGCCAGTTATTGCTGATCCTGCCTTACCTGTGTGTGTGACAGAATGGGTCCCCGTATGGGACAGGGGCATTATGAATACATTGTATTAAACTGTGGAAAGTCATGAGGCTTGGAACTTCGTTCCAGGAACTTCTGTGTACACCTCTGTGGCTGAATTTGATTGCTTCCCCCCTTCCCTTCCACAAATTGGGCCTGGATTTGTTACAAGGCTATCATCTGTGCCTCAGAACCAGTCTGCATCTGCGCACAGCAACACATACCTCCAACTTCCGGTATAGAACAGCTGGGATAGGACTGCAAGTGGGACTCAGGTTGTCTGCTCTTCAGCCTTAGGCCGTGCTAGCGTGCCCTCCTTTGGCATACAGGCACGATAAACCTGTGTCATTTTATCATGTCTGACAAACACCTCTGCCTTACCCTAGGGATTTTAAAGATGTTGAAGCTGCCTTAAATGCCATGAAGAACGTTGCTCGGCTCATCAATGAGAGAAAGCGGCGCCTGGAGAACATTGACAAGATTGCTCAGTGGCAGAGTTCCATAGAGGACTGGGAGGTACGAGACTTCCTTCACCCATGAATTCAGTGTTCACTATTTGTGGGGTTTGAATTTGTATTCATTTAAACAGATGTGATGTTCTAGTACAACTGCAGCCAACTGAACAGGCCCAGCATATAACCTGGCCAGACCAGCTGCTCCCTGGGAATTTTGCTTCCCCGTTTCCCTTGCAGAATAAAATAACTGTGTAGGTTAATGAAATCCTATTATTCTCCTCTTGCCCCCCATTTTATCTTGAATGATTTTACACTCTCAAAACAAGCAGAATTGCCCCTTAATGCTTAGTAAGTCACCCTATTTTTGCAGAAAGACAAGCTCTGACAGAGTGACGAAGCCATGGGTCCCTGGAAACTCATTGGAAAAAAATGCTAAATTAGAAGAAACAAACCTGCTGATTTCCTAAACCCTAGGCTCAGTAAAACCAGCCTTCCTCCCCAGGGATGGCAGGTGAAATCCTCAGCAATCTGCTTATGTGCTTCTTTTAACAGCAGGGATGCGTCAGCTGCCCTGAGCAGACTCCCTGGAAAGGGGTATTTTTTTCATTTAACACACTATTGTTCTCAGCCAGTTCAGTTCCTGTTCCCTAGGTCAGCAGTGTCTCCTGATGTGACAGGGACTGTCCTCCAGCACAGAGGCTCCTTCTCATCCGCAGAAGAGTTGTGTCAGCAGGAATTGGGGCCCTACAGCCACACGGGTTCTCCTATGACACCAAGGACTTACTTCTCCCCTGTGCTCAGGTGGCTGAGACCAAGCTGTTGTTTGTGCTGTTCTCAGGGTGAAGATGTCCTGGTCAGGAGCTCAGAACTCATCTATTCTGGAGAATTAACCAAACTCTCCCACCCACAAGCCAAGAGCCAACAGAGAATGTTCTTCCTGTTCGATCACCAGCTCGTCTGCTGCAAGAAGGTAACCGCACCAGCCAGGCCCAGATGCTATCCATCTATTACAATGCTAAGGAACTTGACTGAGCCTCCCTAACTCTTTGTTTCCCTAATATTCACTGGCATCACATGCTTCTGGTACAAGTGCATTCACTGCAGTCTCTGCACAGCCTTGGTGTGTTCTGTGCACCTGATCAGGCACCTACAGGAACTCCTGGCCTAATTCTTAGAGCAAGAGAGGGAGAATTGCACTGCTTGTAGGGTTAATGGCTGGGTTTGTTTCATAAAACTCAAGTCTGGGCAATGCCACCAATTGTATTTCTTTCCATCACCCTATTTATTGGGAAAATAATGAAATAATAAAAAGTGAAAGGCATCTCCCACTGGAAATTCAGAACTGAACATGTCTGGTGGTTGTTCTGCATGCTCCAGAGCCTACAGGTTCCTCTAGGTAATTTAGGCATGAGACCCTCATGGCTTCAGCACTGCTGGCAAATTTACTTTCCATTGCCAACGCATAACACAAAAGCTAAGTAAGAGTTTTTTAATTCCTTCTTTCTCTCTTTTCTCCTCCTTTCCCTTCTCTTAAAATCTCTCCTCTCTTGAAATCTCCTAGAATCTTTTCTGTTCACTTCAAATCTCTTTTCTCTTCTTAAGAAAACTATTCTCTTAAAATCTTCTCTTGAAATCCCTTCAAATCTTTTCTGCCCTCTTAAATGCTTCTTTTCAAATCTTTTCTTAAAATCTCTTTTCTTCAAAACTCTTTTCTCTTAAGAATCTATCTTCAAATAGCTTAAAATATTTTCAGATCTCTTCAAATCTCCTAATATCTCCTCTTCAAATCTCTTCAAATAGCTTAAACTCTCTTTTCAAATAGCTTTAAATATTTTCAAATCTCTTAAAATCTCAAGATCTGTTTCTTCTCTTCAAATCTCTTAAACCATCTTCTTTTCAAATCTCTTCAAATAGCTTAAAATCTCTACAGATCTCCGAATAGCTCTTCAAATCTCTTAAAATCATTCACTTCAAACCTCTCCAAGTATCTTAATCTCTTCAAATCTTTAAAGAGAATCTCTCTTGAAATCTCTTAAGAGAACTGCTCTCAGGAGATTTTAAAGAGATTTTAAAATACCTCTTTTCTTAAAACCTCTTTTCCTTTTCTCTTTTCTCCTTTCTCTCTCCTCTCCCCTTCTCTTAAAAATCTCTTCTAAATTCTCTGAAATTCTTTTAAAATGTCTTCTCTACTCTTTTCTCTCTTCTCCTCTCTTTTAACTGTAGGATTCAAATGCTATTTCCTGACATGGGCTTAATGAGGATTAGGATCATGTGTAATAATCAAAATTTACTTACTTCTGATTCCGAGCTCTGCAGGGCAGCTGGTAGCCCACAACAGAAGATGCCAGCCTATTCTGACCATTAGAAGAAATGGTGAGATTACCCTCACTGCCAGCAGTGTCAGCAGGAGCTCAGCACCCTGCAATTCCACACTCAATTCCATTTTATTCTTATAATTTTGTTATTTTAGGTAATTTGTAAATTATTTACAACTTTATTTAACAATCATTTTATTGTTACAGGACCATCAAGATTAAATATTGCATTATATCAAAGAAAACATTTAATGTTTAATGAAGGAACAGGACAGTAAACAATAACATCTGTATTAGTGTCTGTGATCTCTCTCACAGGACCTCCTGCGCCGGGACATCTTGTATTACAAGAGTCGGATCAACATGGATGACATGGAAATATTGGATGTAGAAGATGGGAAGGACAAGGACTTCAATATCAGTGTGAAAAATGCATTTAAGTTGCACTGCCGTGACACTGAGGAAGTCCACTTGTTCTGTGCAAAGAAGCCAGAGCAGAAACAGCGCTGGCTGAAAGCATTTGAGAATGAAAGGAGACAGGTTCAGCTGGACCAGGAGACGGGTACGGCAAAACACTGCTGTGACACACTGGGGGTTTGGGGTTCTTGTTCCTTTGATTT
This sequence comes from Loriculus beryllinus, assembly GCA_039877255.1. Classification (NCBI taxonomy): domain Eukaryota; kingdom Metazoa; phylum Chordata; class Aves; order Psittaciformes; family Psittacidae; genus Loriculus; species Loriculus beryllinus. The sequence goes on along the minus strand of JBCJKH010008063.1, from coordinate 4,201 downwards.
TTTCCTTCATTTTTTAACCCCCAGCCAGTGCACAGGAGTGGAAGGGGGGAAGCCAGTCCCTGCTCCCGTCCAGCTCCGGGCTGCTGAACTGCACATTCAGAATCAATCTCTGCAACTGAAACAAAAGAAAAATACAAACCCCAAGAGCAGACAGTGCAGTAAGGCCTCAGGGAAGGGAATGTGTCTTTAATGAGTTCAGGGCTGACAAAATGGTCAGTACATGGCACAGCTTCCATTATTTTGCAGTACAGTTTAAGTGCCTAGCTTTACCAAATCTATACAAAACTTGTTCAGTCAAAGGTTCTCACTGTTGTGTCCACATCCTGCTTAATTCACACTTGGGTGATCTAATGACTTCTGGACCACAATTGCTCTGGACTGGCTTCTTCACCCAGCAAAGCATGGGGGCAAGTGCAGGCATTAACCCTTGCTCGCATGAAAGGAAGGGAAAGGTGTGCAGGGGGAAGCAGTGTGTGCCGCTTCCAGCTTTAGGAGGAATTTTTGTTATGACCTCCCAGCCCCCGTACTCCCCTGACTTACATGCCATGAGATACAAAATGAGGAGCTGCTACTGCTGACAAACTCTTTTATCTTCAAGGTTTTTCAATCACAGAGGTGCAGAAAAAGCAAGCCATGCTCAATGCCAGCAAGCAGCACCATACCGGGAAGCCTAAAGGTGAGTCACACCTAAACACAGACGTGCTGTTAGAACCAGGGGCAGAACCTGGTTCTAGAACCTGGATTTACAGCCTCCTTATTTATTTGACTAAACTCCACAGTAAGTAAGTCCAAAGTAAGATTTGGCTGCAAACCCAATCAGTCTGGAAGGAGGCCAGACCTCTCTAACAGAGCAAGGCCCCAGGGACAAAGCAGTAGAAGAGACTCCAGAGGCCTGCCCTGTGCACAGGCAAGGTAGACTCTGATGATTACAACTCACAAACACTTCTCAGTTATGCTTCACATTTCTGGGGCTTACATAGCATCAAAAAAAGCAGTGCTGAAACCAAAGATAACACCGAGACAAACCACCTTACTAATAGTAGCTGTAACAGAGAATGGGGAAGGGAACTGTGCTCAACTAACATGCTTCCCATCTCCTTCTCTCACAGCCGTGACCAGGCCATACTATGACTTCCTGATGCGTCAGAAGCATCCCACCCTGCCCACTATGGTCCCTCAGCAGCAAGTCTTCATGCTGGCAGAGCCCAAGCGCAAGCCCTCGAACTTCTGGCAGAACATCAGCAGGCTGACACCCTTCCGGAAATGAGGGCAGCACGCGTTTGTGCCTGAACCCCTTCCGAGAAAGCACTTTATCCATCAGTCCTGGGAGGCGGAGCCCAGCTCCTTTCAATCCTTTGTTTACAGAGGATGGCACACACGCTCCTGCCTTCCCTATTTACACTGCAGACTGACTGCCGTGCTGGCTCCGAGGTGAGACACTTGCACACACGTGCGTTGGTGCCAGTCCCATGGAGCCAGCTCTGCACAGTGCCCAAGGGGCACACTTCCAGAAGAGCTCGCATCCTCTACCAGCTGTAGCTGGAGTCACTCCCTCCTGCGGTGAACACTACTGCTGCCTGGCAGCTATCAGATGGGATGGCTGCCATACGCCGGCCGTCTCCGTGTCTGCTGACATGCTCAGTCAGTGACATGATACACTGCCCATGGAGGGATGAACCCTCTCTCTGCCCACCCCAATCCTGATGTTTCTCTGCAACACAATCCTCCTCCCACGCACGTCTAACTCATTCAGTTAGCCTTTGGGGCACTCAGACAACAGTGAGTATTGCACTGTGACCTTTTCCTTTCCTTTAGATCACCAGTGATGAACTGTATCCTATGTTAAACTGTGCCAATCAACCTGCAGCATGAGTAAAGTCCAACAATCTCTTTAGTGGGTTTGAATTCCGTAAGTTAGAGACAAATGTGCCTAATTAATACCGTACTCAATTCCTTAGATTCTCACCTCTTCATCGTTTTGCCATATTTCCTGGCCAATGAAAATGCCCATTGTTTGTAATGTCTTTATTTATGGTAAAAAACCAGAGCTGTGTATTTTGTAAGTCTGTAATTGTTCTGTCCCTTGTTGTTAACTTGATGCCTGTTTTGTCTGTTTTCCTGTTTTTAAGAAAGGTCAATATTTGCAAACCCAGCTCCCTGAAGTCAGAGTCTACAGTGCAACTCTGAATGACGACTGGTATGCAAACTCCCATAGACTCTCAGTTCAAGGGGTATTACTACAGGTTTTTGACACCTTTAAACAATGAAAAGCCACTTGAAAAAGGCCAGGCCTACATTTGACATTAAGAGCCTCTAAGAATCCAAGTTTCAAACTGGCCAAAAAGAATTAATTTAAACCTTGGTTAGTAAAAGGAAAGATTTGCCTTACCACAGCCAGAGTTAGAAGCCATACTGACTGAATTCCCTAGCTTAGAGACAGCCTGTGACACTGCAACAGGCAGTGTCTTCTTTCCAATAGGAAGCTAGTGTGAGTGAGCACTGTCTGCAGAGCTCAGAAATCCAGTGCTTGTTAATGCTGTAGCTGACCAAAGTCTGGTCATCCAGGGATCCCTAAACTCAGTAGCATGTACAAAGTCATTCTTGCACTATCTCCCCCTCCCAGACCAGGGGCAACATTTACTTTCATAAAGAAACTTGTAAAAGTGACTCTCAGCCTGTGTTTGTGTCCAGCCTGTTTGTCTGTGTGAACCTGTGTCTCTTTTAAGTCACTGCAGAGCTTCTGCTCCTGCAGCTTAAAAAATTAATGCTAGAAGGTTATCCTCAAAACAGCCATCCTTTGGATGGAAGGCTTGGCAACCAGAAGCCAGACTACTCCAGGTTGGTAACTGCATTTACCAGCTCTCAAAATTCCTGCCCTTTCCTGAAATGGAAACCACGCCTCAAACAACAGAAAAGCTGCAGGGGATGCTCAAGCCCACTTTGAGCAATATGGAATTAAGAGGAATAAGCAGCATCCGTATCTAAGATATCTACCTGGAACCTGCCCCCCCTTAACAGCCTTCTCCCTGCCCTTCTTCCTGGGAGAACACACAACTCCGTGTTCCTAGGCAGAACCAGATGTGACATCACTATTCAGTGCCATCTTCAATAGACATTTGTGACCAACACTCAAAGTCCCCAAACCTTCCCCTTTATGCAGACAAGGGATCTCTGCCCATAGAACCTTAATTATTTCCTCCTTCCCTCTTCCCCTCCCCTGCCCCCATCACCACAAGTAACAGAGGAAAATGCGGCTTACCAGACTCCAACAGAACACTTCTCCACGCTTGACAGGACAGACAGTGTGGCAACACATGGAAGGGCTGGGGGGTGGGGGGGGGGAAACAGGGAACATGCTAAATAAATGAATGTCAGGCTTTAGAAGAAGCTACTGAGATCAGGCTCTACTACTTGCCTCTTAGCAAGTACCCAAATTGACAGTGACACCTCCCAGCTCCATGCTAGGTTAGGAGTGCTCTGCATGCCATGAGTATGATGTGGTTACTCCTCCCCAGACAGAGCGACACTCCAGTGGGACAGCACAGGACCCATAGGGCTGAGCTCCCTTTGCTGCACCCTCAGCAGCACCAGGCAATGGTCACTGTTGTGTTTACCCCAGTAAGTGTCTGCACCCTCCTTTCCTTACCTTCGGCATGTTTGTTTTGATTGGCCAGGAAGAAAATCTGTTGGCACAGAAATGATCCATTTTCTGGGCTTATCACTCTTGTGGTCAGTTGGGAGGGACAAGGAAGTTGACCAGTGACCCCTGGCTGGAAGGGACCTCAGGACAATGTCCCACACAACACACAGACACACCCTCAGCGCCAAACCAACTGTGAAGTGTCACCAGGTTTCTCACAGTCTCATCCAGCTGTTACCCATGTGCTCAACAACGGAGTCTCCCAAAACCTCTGTGTTCCTGCTCAATACCTCACTGCTCACATTGTGGAAAAACCAAGTTCCTACAGCTACTTAGGTTTTCCTATAGTGCACCTTTTGTTTTTAATTTGTATGCTGCTATAGACACTCAGCTTTACAAGTACTTTGAAGTCACTCTCATACAAATCTTCACCTGGGGTGACAGTGGCACCATTTCTTATAGTGCAGCTTTGAAAGGCCACAAAAAAACCACCCCTGCCCTCAGCTAAAACATACACAAGAACTGACTACTATCAGTTATCTGTGTATCAATCCTGTGAAC
>JBCJKH010008059.1:0-13812 GCA_039877255.1 Loriculus beryllinus | reverse complement strand
TCCCTGGGCAACCCATTCCAGTGCCTCACCACCCTCACAGTAAAGAATTTCTTCCTTATATCCAATCTAAACCTCCCGTGTTTAAGTTTTAACCCGTTACCCCTTGTCCTGTCATTACAGTCCCTAACGAAGAGTCCCTCCCCAGCATTTCTATAGCAGCCCTTCAGATACTGGAAGGCTGCTATGAGGTCCCCACGCAGCCTTCTCTTCTCCAGGCTGAACAGCCACAACTTTCTCAGCCTATCTTCTAGGGATGGACTTTTGGGGAACACTTCCTATTTTGGTGAATATTGTATTTTTACACAGCTGGCATTACTGCACATGTGCAGATACATGGATGCACAAATACACTTGCAGCAAAAAGGACTTCTCTTTTATAGCAGCCTGAACCCCTGGAGGAAAAATTTCCCTGGGAGGAGAATTCCCACTTCTGGGCAAACTACACAGAGCATTGTGTCGTAGGATTTATACTCTGGGAACATTTCTGTGCGCCCTGGGTTTGGTGTTTGATTGCTGTAGGTCAGATCCCAGTGTGATCATCACTGGATCTGTGTCGGTGCCTGAGTCAGTGTGTGGAAGGTCTAGGCCTGTTCTAATTAAAATGTAATGAAAGATGGAGAGAGGGAGACCAAGAAAAAGGCATTTTTATAGAAGGTTGTGTGAAAGCTGGATTTGCACCAAAACCAGAATGGAAAATATTGTCAAACCTGAGGAAGAGAGTTTTGGCCAAGAAGGATCCTCACCTTCGTCAGCTACCAGAGACCTGTCACAGACCTGAAACCTGGAGTGAGACACCCACGTGAAGTGACAAATGCAGAAGCATATAAGCCACACAGTATAAATAGGGAGTTCTCATAGCATCTCCGCATAGCTCCTGATGAGATGCGTACAGACTCACAGGTTGTGGGAGACAGCATACATATAGCTTTGTCGCTTACATTATTAAGGCTGCAATAAGCCAGGAAGGTTGCTTCTAGCCTGGTAGCTTTTCACCATGGCGAAAGAAAGTGGAGTTCTTCTGCTGGATGGGAGTCCTTCTGCTGGATGACATCTTCCCATATTGCGTACAGTGCTCCTCAGGAACTTTTTAGCGAAACTGCAGAGAAAACACAACTCTAGCATTGACCCCTGGATGCATATTCATGGACAAGGGGCTAGGATTTATTTATCTCTCTCTCTGGGCAGCGACACTGCTCTCAAATGAGATAAGCCGAGAGCCACATGTGGAGCCTCTGCCTCTCCCTCTGCTTAATGCGCTGCACATCTACCTCTGGCTACTGACCCAGGGAAGCTGGTTGGTCTTGGTCCAGGCACAAGGAAATCGATCATGGTCCCTAACCGGGCCCGCTGGGTCAGCTACAGCACTAATGTACAATTAGGGAATAACTTGCCCCCAGCAATCCAGCTTCCGTCTGCAAGAGACAGGTTCATGAAGAATCACCACCCACCCATTTCCTCCCAGTCTCAGGTTCCTTCAGATGTTCAGCTGCAGAAAGTACAATCTTCCAAGCTGTAACTAGCCAAGGGCACATGTCACCAACAGCCCTGACCTAGAGAGATTTCTTCAGAGCCACCTGGTCTCCCTGGGAAGCTTGCAAACCTCCTTCTATCGCATTGCATCTGACAGCAACTCATAAATCAGCCTGCAGTTGTTGGCAACCCTTTTGAGGATCCTGGTCTGCAGTTTGCATTTGCAATGAAGTATGTGTACAGGTGAGGAGGGCCCTGGGGGCAGGCAGCCAGCTATGGATACAGATGCTGGCTCCAGGAACATCCATGGGTCCCACGCTCACACGTGGGGCTTAAGGCAGCCGGGCGGTCGCAGCACGGTGGTTTCATGAGGGCTGGATTCAGCCGTGACCTGTGCAAACTGCTGCTCAGTCAACCCCTTCCCACATTGCCTGCAACTGCAGTCATGCCAAAGAGCACCGGGATTGCCTCCCCTTCCTCTCAGCACAGCTTCACCTGATCATGGCAACTATTTTTTCTGGCCTGCGTCTTCTCCATCAAACCCACCTCTCTGTTTCAGCACAGATTGAATCTGTAACATTTGGAGATGATTATGTTTGAAACGGAACAGCGCTGCAAAGTAGAGCTGCGTTCACCACTACCCCTTTTTTCGCAGCTCTATTCAGGAAGATGGTTTGATCCAAATCTCTGAATTTTCATATTATAGAAAAAACCATAGGCTAAACTCTCCTGAACCAGGTTTTGTTTCTTTCCTTGCATAAACCAAAGAGTTTATTTGCAGTGCCAAAATAAAATAAAATAAAATAAAATAAAACAAAATGAAATAAATCAGTTAAAAATAAAACACTAAATCTCACCAATAACAGAGCCTAGTGAGTATTTCCACCTAATAGTACATTGCATATAGACTCAGAGCTGTGCTCTCTCTTTGAAGACTGTGGGAATTTTGCCATTTATTTCTGTATAAAAAGTCTGGTTGGCTGCCGACTGAAACACTTTACAAAATGAAATCTTCTCAGGCTTTATGTCCAAAAGCTGCCGCCTTTGCCTGAGTGTCACACCGGTGATGTGGGTTTGGAAAAGTCCAGTGTGTTTGGAATGGATGGTTTGAATGAAGCTGATAGCTTTACTGCATCCACACATCTATGATGGCCATGTGACATGGCACCCATGTGATGTCAAAAGAGCTGTTGGGTGACTTTGTTCCCTGTGTCCCTGTTACATGAGGAAGTGGCTTTGGAGCATTGCCTTTTTACTGCATGTAGGGAAGCTGAAGACAAGGAGGAGAAGTGGCAACCCAAAGAGTCCATGGGAGACACTAGAACAATGTCTGCGTATACTCACTTTCCAGATAAAAGTTGTCTTGCTCTGGATCAAACTGACCATTCTACCATGTTGCTCATCCAATTAGATAGCCCAGGTGAAGATAATAACCTTGGGACCCTAATGTTTGAAGTATGCAGCCAGAATTCAAGAAATCAGTGGGAAGCTGAGACTTTCTACAACCTTGAGCCACCAGATTCCTTGGTCCTTATTCAGTCAATGGAAAAAAAAAACCAGTTGTTGTTGAATAGTGAGTTAGAAGATCTCCCCTGGCTGTTGTAGGGGTGCGTGCATTATCAGTCAGTCTCTGATGAAAAGAATTGCTCTTTTGAACTGCAGTGCCACTGAAAACGTTTCAAATGCAGCCTTTAAATTGAGCTTCTGACATCTCTGACTGACAATTTCAACACATAAAAGTTCTGCTAAAACCTGAATGTGCATCATTTTCCCTCCACCCATCTACAGCTAGTTATTAATGTGCTGAGGGAGCAAACTGTAGAAGCTGATCTTTAATGAGCGAAGAGTCTATTGCAAAACACATCTCCAGTCATTCAGACTGCCAGAAGTTTTGTTTGAGAACTGCACCAGCTTCTCAGTCGTTACTCTCTGTAAGCACTGAGTCCTTGTGCCAGGGAACAAGAGGTCTGTTAAAACTTTCTGTGTTCAGAAATGATTTATTCTTAATAATGCAAGTTTGAGCCCAGATTGTGCCACTTAGTTATATATATTAATATCCAGCAGCAATGTAACAGTAAAGAACAGATTTCCCTCCCTTCATTCCTCCTCTTGGAATTTAGGCTGAAACTGAAAATCTTGTGACTTTCTGTTGTCTTTCTGCAAAAGAAAAAAGGAAACCCATATTTTTAAACCACTCATTCGCAGAAGAGTGTTCAACAAGATGAAACAGAGTCCCTGCCAAAACAGGGGAATAAAGTTTTCACATATGCTCAGCAAAAAGCTCCCCATTCCTTACTCAGACCTACCTCAATAGTCATGAGTGATCTGACTAATGTTAGTGTCTCATAGCATCCTTCAAATCAGCAAATACATTTGTATCCAAAGGGATTAGCTCCAATGTACAACCTTTCTATAAACACCCTTACCTTATGTAAGTAAGCTCTGAGGATTACTCTTGGTAACCCCACCCTGCTTTGTATCCCATTTTTTATATTCCTATAGGCTTAAAATCACTACCCCTTTCAAAAATTTTCCTGGGGATGAAGTGCTATTGAAGCCACAACAGTGGCTGCCTGGATAGCTCTCTTTTCCCCATAGGCATTTCATAACCCTCACACCAATAGACTAGTGTGATGTTCTTCATATTAGGTTACCTGTCCCAGGAGACATGGAGTTTATATTACCTTTCTGAAACCAGACTAAGAATGAAAAGGTAGGAAGTAATTCAGTCTGAGCAGAGAAAAGTTTAGAGGAGTAAAAAAAATATTCAGCAAAAAAGAAGAGCTCGGGAATGAAACAGGACAGCTCTAGAAGGCTGGATAATTCAAATGCTTATTTGACAAAAGTGGCATGTCAGAGAAAATGCAGCAGGGGTTTTGTGGTGATCAGAAGTTTAAAATCATAAGAACAATAACAAACTGGTGGCAGAACCAGGGAATGAGGAGATGAGTGAGACTGCACAGATGAAATAGATGTGAGCAGCAGGTGCTTCTGGGAAAGGGACTGTCTGAGATGAGTAAGCTGAAATTCAGAAAGGAAAATCCCATTGAGGAAAAACACACCAAGAGCAAGGTTTTCTGTTAACCTTTGCTCCCGGTAATGGGGTTCTGGAGCACTGTGGTATTTCTACATGGGCAGCAGGTATTGCTGGGATTTCACATCACTCAGATCTTTGGACTTCCTGGTGAGAAGGCAAGTGAGGATGAGCTCCTTTGGTCATTCTCCATCCTCTGCCAGGTTGCTGGCCGGGCCTGCATTGCCAACACACCTTCCTTCAGCTTGCCTTTTCTGGTGTCTGCTGAAGGATCAGTCGAACTACTAGCCCAAATACTCCTGTCCAAGACCTGCCTGAATGTATGATCTGCCATAAGGTCAGGTACAATTCTATCACATGAGCCTGACAAAGCTACAGTAACAGCAACTGATCCCAGTGCTATCTCCCAAAGTAAAACACTTGGATGGCACAAATGCCAATAGGTCTTTCTCATCCAGTGATAAAGGCTTAAAACAGACTGGGACAATGTTTTTTCTAGTCTGAAAGGACTCCTGGGAGGCGTATTTTTTTCTTTACTGTCAGGCTTATATAGGTAGATCAAGCAACACATCCTTATGACTCACAGACCTCACTCAGATGGAATCATGATATATACCGGACTGAATGGCTGCCAGTGACCCATGGGACATTGCATGGAAAAGGGGCAAATGCATGAAATCTGAGAGGGAACTGGAGACAGCTGTTATCTCTACCTTAAGTGCCTAAAGTCTGCCAGATCTGGGGCATTAGCAGCTTTCACAACTTCCTCACCTGCACTTCTGGTTATTTGTATGTGATTTTGATAACAGCATGGAAGGTGTGTGGGAAAACCTTCAATGAAATAATCAATGGAAACCACAAAAGTTACATCTTTATAGGCTGTAAGATCCATGGAAGCCACAAGCAATTAATTTGCAACAAAAAACACCTTTAAACAATCTTTTTTTTAGTCATTCTAGAAAAATATAACACAGCAGGAGCTCTACTTTTCACGAAGTTTTTATGCCAATCCGAAGGAATCCAATTTGTACTTTATAGCCCTTATGTTCAATATTTAATTATTAGCTTTTCCCCTTGTAAATTTAAATCTGCTTCCATTACATTTAGCAAACAATAGTGAAGCCCTCCTGTAGCTAATTTATTGCCTTTAAATTCCCATGGAAGGTAGCCAAAGATCTTGTATCCTAATGGTTAGTAAAATGCCTACTTTATTTTAAGGGAGGCAAGTTCAAATCCTACTATGGCTATATGTATTGAAAGGGACTGCTGGTTAACTTTTTGTTGCTTTCTAACAAGATGACTAAAGAATAATCCTTGCTCATTAGAGTGAAATATGTAGTCAGCCACTTCCCAAAAGTATTTCACATCCCCTGAAGGTAAGGTAGGAAAAAGATAACTTGATCCCATTGAAATACACACATCTTCAGACAAAATGGAGGAGAATTATCATTGTAACCTTCATAGTAAGGAAGAAGAAAACAGGTTGTTAGAGTAACCATGCTCAAACACCACACAGAGGTGTGTAAGCAGATGGATGCTTGTTAAGTACGGTGGAAAATCTTCAGTTCAGGGACTTATTATTTTATTCTTCATTCCTGTGGAAGATGATGACAAATCTTCTGCTGACTGCACTGGAAGGGCAGAGATCTTGAAGTCTATCTTATCTTCCTTCCAAAAGGTAATAGAAAACTTACCTGGTGAGAAGGCATGCAGCTAACACACCACTCGGCAGACCCATGGCCAGTCTAGAACTTCTTCCGTTCTACCAGAGCTGCCAGACTCTGATCTCAAAAGGACAGCTCACCCTGCAAATACTGGGTGGGAGGTGCAACCACCATGACCTCCTTCTCTCAGGATTTCTGGCAACGACTTCAGTTACACAAGTGCTTCTTGTACCAGGTACATCATCTGAAACAATACTGTTTGTTAGCATACTGATGACTAACTAGTTTTGTGTTTTGTTGTAGTCGTTTCCCTCTTAGTGCACGCAATTTAAACCAACTTCTGAGGCTACTGCATTGATGGAGTAATCTGTATGGTTTTTAAAAAACTTAAGTCTCCTATTTCATACCTGCTCAGATCCATACACTGGGAGAATAAACCTACTCACATTATTCACTTGCCTTGAATTCATCATGACTTCTGTCCTTACCCTGATCAAGTGTCCCAGAGCTTACATTTACACCTGCATGATCATCCACCTTCTTTTGAGGAAGTTGGTCCTGCAGGTGATCCTAAAGAAGAAAATCACCAAGGTGCTTCTGCTGCCACAGTTTATACAAGAAAATGTTCATGTAAACTCAAAGAGTTCTGAGTTTCCTTTTTCTTCCCAGATCCATCACTAAGCATCCTATACAGTTTTGGCAACTATGATGTAAAATACATGGTATATGAGGAGAATAGTTGAATACCAAGAAAAGTAGTATCTTTAGAATGAATATGACAAGTTCATGGAGCACTTGTGCCAAGCAGCTTTTATTAAATGAGTTCAAGTGACAGTGTGCAGATGAAAGAGCATCAGAGTATCTACAACTCAAATACTTTTACTAGAGGCACCAACTGACCCAGGAATCAGCAGTGGCATAAACATAAAGCCCTTCATTTGTTCTCCAGTACCACTCAGCTTAGGGATGTGTAAGCAAAGTTCATGTACCCACCATGTATTATGCAGGGGAACCTAGTGGAGTTTAAGTAGAGTAAGATAAATAGCTCCAGGACCTAATCCATCACGATTAGTAAGCATGTTGCAGTGCTTGAGCTGAGACCAGGACCCCTGATTACACTCAGCTGGCTTGACTACTGGAAATCTCTCCAGGTAGTACTGCTTGCTTGGACAAGTGCACTCGTACTGAGTACTTGAGCTTTTGAGGAGATGTTTTCCAAACTTCAAGCGTCTGGTTCTGTTTATGCTTATTCTTCCTTCATCATAGTTGATATATTGAGCCAAAAATGTGTTTCTAAACCAGTATCACAATGATGCTTAGCAGTTCTTGAAGGATTAGCCTTTAGTAATTGAAGATGTTTCAGTTTAGGTGTCAGTGTGAGGGAGGTTTCCAACCTGGAGATCAAGAGCTCAATTCAATGACCTATGGATCCCCAAGGCAGAGAGAAAAGGAAGGCTCTTTGGAGTGGATATCAGTACATGAAAGAAAGTGAAATACACATTAAACAGTGTGCTGCACTTATGGTGAACATCAAGAAGATGTCTTCTTAACTCAAACTTCTGCTATGGATCAAGTGACCTCAGTGACCAATGCACATTATGCTGTACATTTAATAAACATGAACAGGTTTAAAGTGCAGCTGTGTCTGGAGTGGAATGTGCTAGCTGTTTAATAGGTCACATCTCAGTTCATGAAAATAAATTTGTTTTCATTCGATGTTCATGTGCACCTTCAGTTTGTGTCTGGGTTCCTGTGGGTGGCTGGGGTACATCGAGTGCACAGGAATTTCTCATGAATCAGAATCTTTCTGATAATGTTATTCAACGGCTATATTTTTTTTCCTTTTCTGTTTCCTTCTTAGTTTCTGGTTACACTCTAAGAATTTTGCATACCCGATTTCTGGAAAAAAAACCTCTACCAAATAATTTTGATGAGTAATTTCTAGGCAAAGCTCCCCAACAATAGTTCACTGTTTGGTCAGTTACCAGGACTATTCAGTATAAATATTGCCTTTATTAAGATCTTGTAATTTGTTAGTACTTGGGTGGTCATGGGAAAACCTACTTGGACAATTTCCTCTGCAAGTTACATTTCAGTCTGGGAGAATAATAAAAAAAATATGTATGTGTCTATTTATACGTACATAGAAACATGAATTTCAACCTAGACCCTTGAATCTATTGCATACAGGAATGGACATATCAATTGCATATTTTTTGCAGGTAGACCCAAAGGGGATGCACCCACGAGCATGTAACCAGATCTGTGTGCAAGATCCCTAATTAGACCACCCAACAGTGCTGGAAAAAGCTCCCTCACCAAACTCTCTCAGAGCCAAGGAAAGCTCTCCTTGGCTGGTGGATTTTGCTAAATGTTTTGGTCTAATAGAACAATTTTGGTTTGATCAAAACCAACACTTTGCCTTACAAGACTTGCCTCATCTGTTTCTGACCACCAGCGGTCTGAAACCACCAGATGAGAAGCACCAGCTCTCAGGAAACGAGGTGTGACTCAGGCTGTTGGAAAACACTCAAATTCCCATATTCAGGGCAGTTGCAATACAAAGTTTTACCCACTACAAAGGTAGCGGTCCTTGGTTCAGATTACCCTCATTTCTGATGATTTTGGTCAAAGATTTTCCACTAATTTGTGTATATATAAAGCCTAGTGGAAAACCATTGCCTCAAAGTGATCCAAAATGCACATTTATAGCCTCAAAGTGATCCAAAATGCACATTTTACATAGCACTCAGGTGCTCTGAAGGTGGCTGCTGCTGGCTTTTATTTAGTGGTAAGTACAGTAGGTGGTTTTCTTTCCTGACCTTGCACACTTTGTGGTAACATTCAGCTACTATACCAGCTCAGTAGCCCTTTGTCGAAATCTCCGAGATAATTTAAAGGTGAATATAGTGAGGGAGCAAAAGGAAAAAAGAAGGAAAGAAAAATAAAAAGAAGGAAAAGCTTTGCATGTGAAAGAGAGAAGGAGGAGGAGGGCAAAATCACCAGGGTGAAGTACAACATGTTCAGCAGACTCCCGTCCCTTGGCTGCCTGCCCGATGACTTTCCCGAGTAGAGCTCTCCTAGCAACCGGTCCCCAGCCATTTGAATTTTTATGTATCACTATTCCGTCAGTGATGTCACAGTTTCCATGGCTACTATCAGTTGGAGGAACGATGACACTTATGCTGCTCAGTAACTGAGGAAAAACTGGCCTGGCTGAAATATTTCAGGCAACTCCTGGAGACACGTGCTATCGAGCTTGCACTTCGGCACAGTGCACGGTGCATGCGGCCGTGTATTCTGCTGACAGAGCCATTGCTCACATGGTTGCTTTCAGCTAGCCACTGGAGGCAGGCACATAGCCTGCACTGCAGCAGCTGCTGCAATATTCATCCTCCCCTAAGTGTTTCATTGTAGAAGTTAAATATTGTTATTAATTAAACTCCTCATCCCACAGGCTGCCCAGCCCTGTCTGGTTAGAGCACACTTGTGAGAAGAGAACAGGCAATCCACTTGTCATGCAGTGACAACTTCTGGCATTGGGAATGAAGTGTTTCAATAAGAGAAGGCTTTGATCCTATTCATAACAACGTATTTAAATAATTGCTAACCAGGCAGAGACTTCAGGCATTATCCCAAGGAGTGTTGCGTTGTTGCAAAAGGTTAAACCGAGCCTTTGGTACACAAGCCAAAAAAATAGGAGAGCTCAAGAAATTTTGTCAAAGGATTAAGTTTGAAGGCATAGCTCTGCTAATGTAAAATAGACCAGAGGCCAGGAGATGGTCTGGACACAGCCTCCCCTAAGAATTAGCATGGAACATTTCACAAAGCAAACACAGCACTTGCAAACTCTCAGACTGCAGCAACATATAGGCTCAAGTCAAAGAGCTTCTGAAAGTCCTTTGAATTTTGCAAAAGCACCGAATGCTGAATATTCTCTACAATGTTGTTTTCTGTCATATTACCAAGCCATGCGCACCATACTGCGGGCTTCTCCCACATTAAATGCTCAGAAGATAAATCTCACTGACACTGATAGCAAAGCTTCAAAGGACAGTGAGCTGCCTTTTCACTCAGCCAAACAGCATCTTTTCAACTAGGGCTTTTAGCATGGTTTATCATAAAATCCTTACAAACCAGTCCTGGGGGAAAAGAAAAATAATCCTGAGAATAAATAATTCTGAGAAATAACATTTTGTCTGGTGTTGGACAATGTGTGGTTCTTGCATGAGATTTTGAAGGGATGGAGTCAGTTAGGAACCTTCTCTGTGGTTTGTGTTTGCAACTCTTGAGGATGTGCCTGCAAGGGGAGTGAGCTGTTCAGCACATGCTGCTCACTAGCCCCACTGTGAAAATCCCTTCCTCAAAGTATCACATCCCCTTTCTTGCAGTGTTGTCCCAGCTGCGAGCTCTCCATGCTGTGACCACCTCTGCAGGTCTAGCTCATTGGTCTTCCCGCTGAGGAACAGCAGTTCCCTGAGATTAAGATAGCCATAGACTAAATTCAAGCAAACATGTCTAAGTGCCTGCATGTGATCTGGCATCCAAATTCCCCTTGTAGTGCAAGAAAACCCCGTTAATACTGCTGAGAAACTGGAGTGCTGTTCAGGTCCCCTGGGGTAGATAACTGCCTTTGGTCAGTTAAGCCATCTCTGAATTTACCTGACATGAGTTGACATTCAGCTTCTAGACATACGTGTCACATGTAACTTCATCCCATTCAGGCGAGATGCAATCAGACATCTCAAATGGCACTAGCAACTTCAGCCTTAGTTCTCCACATGCATGTAACATCTTCATGCAGATGTTATAACCTCTGAGCTGACTTTCACTCATGTTTTCTGTGATACTGGTGGCCATATTCAGCTGCCCATGTACTGGCAGGCAGTGTCCTTTCAGGTGCTCTGCATATCATCTCTGGTCTCCAGCTGCTGCTCCAAAACATCACAGGTCTCCTGTAAATCCTTGGTCCTCTTTTCCCATCCCTGTGATGCTCCCATACTCTCAAGCTACCCAAATAGCACAGCTTACTATTTTAAGCAATTTCTTTCCACCATTTACTGCAGTTTCCAGAATTACATTCTGACTTCAGGCTTATCAGTTCAAAGAACCCACAATATGCTGGAATACGTTTTGGGTACCTCGTCTTCCTTTTGGCAGTGGCCTGTTTCCAGCCAGTCTCCTTTCAGCTTCTCCAGAGCTGAACTGCACACAAACTCTGTTGAAACAGAAACCCATGCAAATATTTGCATTTTTTTGCATACATTTATTATACAGTGACACATGAGAGCCCGTAGACTGAGTATTCATTCACAGGTCAGGTTCTTTACACCGGGTATATCTGAACATGAAGTACTGGTTCTGCCCATGTAAATCTGAGTTTCTGTTGCCTGACATATTGAGATAGTGATCATCCTATGTTTCTGCTTAGGCCTGCAGCCATCCACAAAAGGCATTGCAAATCTTAGCTGGACTGAATCCTTCTGGAAGTTCTCTTGGAAATCCTGTAGTCGTGCCTGCTGCATGATTAACCGCTGATGCTCACAAGTACAGTCACATTGGCCCTGGTTTACATGGTGTTCCTATGCAAGACAAATTCTTGGGTCAGCTTTGGGAAGTTCTATGTAGGAGAACCCAGGTTCAAAACAGCCCCCAGAGGTGGGTTACGTTCTGCTTCACAAACAGTGAGATCTGTAAGGTGGTCCAGATGCATAGGATATATAGGATACATAGTATCTTCTGACCCTGACTAGACATCCTCTGGGCCTGAGTATCGCTTCTTATTACAGCAGATTTTAAAGCAGAATTTGCCCTCTTGTCTTGCATGATCTTTTTTTGCATAGACTCAAACACCCTGCCTCTAGGTCATGCTGGGTCCCAGCAGACCAGCCAGACAGAAACAGTCTCACCAGGTCCTTTACCTCTGCAGAAGATCTCAGAGTGGTTTCCACAGTAGATCCCATGCATTTGGTCCCTAATTCAATGCTTGCCATTTGAGCTTTGCTGCACTGCCTGAGCAGCCGCAGTGATGTAGCTCCCTCTATAGCTGACACAGCAGGATACCCTGTCCTATAGATGTCCCCCATCTCCTACCCTCCAGCCAGCTGACCCCAACCTCCCTCTGCCATCCTGGAGACAGGCGGATACCTCCTTGGGACAACTCAGGAGAGAAGGAAGATGCTGGTTTCACCTACCACTATCAAAGGTACTGAAACAACCATGACTGACAGGATGACTTGCCTCGAGCCATTTCACCCTTGTAACACTGTCACCCTCTCACAGTGCTGCCCTTGCTTGCTTTATTTGTGACCCCTTGAAGGCCAAGCCAGCATTAGGTAGGTGATCTTCACATGATCAGGCAACTCCACACTTGGCAAGCGCTCTGTGATTTCATAACCTACAGAAATCACAAATCCACCTATCATTCCCCAGAATGCTGCGACAATGCCTACACACACCCTGAGCCTTTCACACAGGCACTGGAGTTTTGTCTTCCAGGAGATAATTGGACTTGCTGGAGACCAATTGTCTGCTTCCAAGTAACTTGGATATGCTATTTTCAGGCATAATTCAGAGTAACCTACAGCAGCAGCTCAGGGTCTTTTTTTTTTTTTTTTTGGCAAGTGTTTTGCAACAGTGCTGTTAAGTTTTTAATGTGCCATCATTTCATTTCAGTTGTTAACACAGATGTCTGTTGAAAGATAATGTTGCACATTGCAATCTTTGCAATACCACTTTCTCAGAGAGGCAAGTCTTTGGCAGAATTTGTCCCTGAAACAACACCCTCCAAAAATGTGTGGGAGCATTTCTCTCAGGCCCGATGCCCTAGAAAAGACTGGGCTTGCTGAAAGTGTGAATGTACACATCTGCACATACACAGGCGATTTGCTTAAGGAATCTCTATAATTGCACACTTCATGCTAATATCTGCACATGGGAATGACTTGCTGCACATTCACTTTGGTCATTTGCAGAGGTCCTTATGAGGAACATATGTAGAACTGTGATTGCTTTTGTGATCTAGATACGTGACCAGCAAACATAATCATCAGATAGTCCAAGGCTCATTCAGGAGGAATTAACCATTGATGGAGAATGTGAATGAAAAAACACTCTAAGTGAGCATATGCACCTTCATGTTTTAGCACTCAGCCCAGCCTGGTTTATGGAGGGGAAAGAAAGCCTTCTTCTGGCCTGATTCTCCACAGAGGGCCACCAGATTGTTCCTGCACTGTCCTCTGAAGCCTAATATGTTGGTTTTCTCCTGCCACCAGCCATCTCCTCTGTCCTCATAAATAGGAACACCAACAGAGAGCTGTGGGCAGAAGAAATAGCTGGAGAAAACTCATCCTGCAGCTAATCCCGGCAATGGCATAATACGGCTGGCTAGGCTTCATGTCCAGCCCCTTACCACTACTCATACCTGCCTCCTTGCTTCTCTATCACTTTTCACCACAGCTGTATTATACTCACAGTTCTTGGTCTCCACCAGGGCACAAGTGACCATATTCACAGTTCCTTAGGCATTTCTTTTCCTCCAGGACAGCTTTGCCCCTTGGCTCAGACCAGAGTGAGGTGCCATACAAGTCATGGAATATTGCTAATGAACTTCGGTTCTCGTGTAGTTGGCAGCTTTGGTCTCAC
>JBCJKH010008056.1:0-17475 GCA_039877255.1 Loriculus beryllinus | reverse complement strand
AATAGGGTGAATTAGCCCATGGTCAGCAGTTTGCTAACTCGTCTGCCCTTGTGACTGGTGCAGAGCATTGTCACGCAGAGTGTAGGTGTGCTACTTAGCTTGCAGCTGGTGTGGAAACGCTAACATGATGCTTTTCTGAACTGAATAGGTATGTACCCATCTATCTCTAGAGCTGTTCACCTTTTGAAGTGCATATATTCAGCCATTTCACTTGAATGCCAGGACCTTGATGTGACACCACAACTCCAGTTCATTTGAAATTATAGCCACATTCCTGATTTTTAACATGCCTTTCAGTAAAAGTAACACCTGAAAATGGATTTTAAATCAGAAAGACACAGGACAAAAAGTACAGATTTTACAGCTCGCTGGAAATATTTCAACCAACTCTGTGTTCTCTTAAGAAATACACACGTCTTGGAAATATTCATATCTTTTCTTGAATTTTATGTGTTCGCTAAGAAGGGGAATGTTACAGCATTTGCATTTTGAAATCTGAGAATATATTTGATGAGGGAGCAGCAGCTTCATCCCATGCAGGTGCTCCTTAGTCTTCTTAAGGATTCAGTCTCCCTTCCTTATCACAACCATGACATGACCAAACAGGTAAAATAGATTTATATAAAGACATATTAACAGCATAACAGTACTGTCTACCAACTACTGCATCTGCAGCTTCTAGAAATAACTCAGTCTCAGTAAGCAATGTGAAACTGCAACTACAAAAACACGAAAGCAGTCATAATACAACTGAAATAGAAGTATTCTGCCCATTTTCTTGCAAGGTTTCACATTGGCCAGGCTGCTCTGCAAGTCTTCTTGGCCAGGAAAGGACATCAATTACTGTTGCGCATAGACTGTCAATAGGTGTCAAGTTTGTGATCTCTATCTTGGCATATTTACCAGCTGTTATAGTGAGGGACCAATGGTGCACAAGAAACTTATCTTCCTCAGCCAGTCTCCTTCATAAGACTGTAAGGAGTTTCTGGGGTAACTGCTGAGTGCCCCTGCAGTTACCTTTAATTTTTCTTTCAGTGAATCTGCATACCAATTCAGTTTTCCAGTCCCTGTGTAAAGTCTCTTTCAAAGAAGGAATGAGTCTAAGGTGTTTCTCCGTCACTTTTTCTACTTGCTGAGTTGTAGCAGGTCCTTATCTGCAGGTTGACATAACTGTGCATGATCCGGGTGTCATTACTTGACAGTTTTACAAATCCAGCTTTTGCTTAAGTCCTGTTGTTTTTCTCAAGGCACCAAGACTCTTAGTCATTGTCCTTATTTGTGTGTCTGGATTGGTTCTACTTTCCAAAGGAAAGAAAATCTTTAAATCAAGATAGTGTTTCCTGGGAAAAGGAGGACTGGACAAGAGAGTGACAGCTGTCTAGGACAGTACATGGAGAAAAGTCTGATGTGATGGCATAAAGAGAAAACACTTATGGTTTTAGTTTTCTCCCTAGTCACCTGCCTATTTTCCATTCAACTAAAGCGCTTTGTGTGCCCTCCCACTAGCATAGCATAAAATAGAGTACAGGTCTGAGAAATGGAATTTTTTTAAACCTCTGAGCCTAAAGGTTCAGTTCATTCTTGTCTGTTTTGAAAACCGTATTTTTCAGGAAAGACCGAGAAAGCTCCATTCTTATGATAAAGACAGGAGTCAAGGAGTATCTGCTTCCATCTTCTGAGCTTTCCTAGTCTGATGAAGAAGCATAAGACA
Organism: Loriculus beryllinus; assembly: GCA_039877255.1. Lineage (NCBI taxonomy): Eukaryota > Metazoa > Chordata > Aves > Psittaciformes > Psittacidae > Loriculus > Loriculus beryllinus. Next base: position 15,764 of record JBCJKH010008056.1, on the reverse strand, counting down.
CCAAATACATGCACAAATTCAGAAAGATAAACTATTCTTCACTCTTTTATAATAGACTATCCTCTGGCTTTAGCATATGGCCAGTATATCACACAGAACAACAGTTTCCTATTATAGATTAGGAACAGCACTGAGCCAACTGCAGTTTCAAATCCATCTGCCCATACAAAAATAGTTTCTCACTGGGATCTTCCTTCTAATGCTGGACTATTTCTGCCCACAAACCGTCTTTCCAAATGACTTGGGAAACAATGTACTTTTTAGAAACATAATTAAAAGCAAAGAGAGCTCCCCCTACCCGCTGTCCCTACAGTGGCCTGGCATTAAGCAAAAAGCCCACAGTGCTCTGAGATCCTTTTGGGATAACTTTATGATGCATATCACCATTGTGTTGATTCAGTATTCTGTGAATACCCATATGCAGTCTTTCTCCTGCAATCAGATTTGTCAGAGCAAACTGTGGTATCTATGCAGAGCCCCTCTGTTGTCTGTGTTTTCAGCATCATTGCAAAGATTTGGGGCCTCCCTCAGGTCTGTATCCACTGGACCACCTCTTAGTTTTCCATTGTTCCGTTGCTTTTCAGGAAATATTAAAAAAAAAAAAAAAGTACTGGATTTGTTCAATTTTGGTTATGGGCTTTTTTTTCCAGTTTGACTGTTTTTTCGCCTGTCTATTTTACTGCCCATTTCGATTTTCCCCAAATTCCTTGTTATTCTTCCTAGCCAGCTCAGTTTCCTACTTAAAATTCTTCCTGCAAACTAAAAAATAATAGATCCACCATCTTTATAATCTCATTTAATGCTTATGAGTTCAAAACTAACTACATTTTCTTCCAACAGAAACAGGACTTCTACAATTTGTCCTCAGTTGAAATGTTCCTTTTCCGAACTGCCTGATGACAATAATATCCTTAGTTGAAAGAGGGGATGAAGCTCTGTGATTAGGCAGTTTAACCCGAGTGCTTTCTCTGTTGCGCTTTGAATTCAATACTGCAGATCAGGCACTGCGCAAAACTCACAGGAGCCCAGCTCTCGTATCCCCTGTCTTAGCTGTGTATTGGTTTAACTCCATGCAAGTCTATCAGGTTACACCATTGTCAGATTAGAGAAACAGGTCTATATTAATTGCATTTTTGCAAAGCCAAATCTTTTTCTAGTGAATTTCAAAGCATTCAGAATATTTCTAGCTATTCTTTGCAATTTAGAGCCTGCTTCTGAAGTACCAGAAGGAGGATACCTTGTATACAGCTCAGCCACTTCTGTGCCCCTGCAGTAAAGTAGATCACTTTCAGAATGCAGAAAAGCCTTTTAGACAGGCAGAAATGGAGCTGTATAAGCTGAAGTGGCTTTATGAAGTTTCTCACTCATAGATAAGGAATTAGTGGGAAATTGAGACGGAAATCAAATACTACATTAACAGTTTAATAGCCTATGTAAATCACAGGGGATCATCACACATTTACTCGAGAGTATCTATGAAATATCCTCAGGCTTTCAAAAAAAGTTAGAGATAAACCAGAGGCTCAGAGTGCTTTTTGGTAACTAAATCATTGTCTAGGTACACATTACAGATCCATCAAAGAAGGTTGTGATTTATGTTTTCCATTAGCTGTTGAAATGGTTCATGGTCACTGACAGGAAAACTTGTGAATAAATAAAGGTAAATTGCCACAGACTCTATTTCACTTTATTTCTCACAGGGTAAAAAACTGGCTGGATGTTTGGACCCAAAGAGTGGTAGTGAATGGAGTTAAATACCGTTGGTAGCTGGTCGCTAGTGGTGTTCCCTAGGGCTCATTACTCATGTCAGTTCTGTTTAATATCTCTATCAATGATCTGGATGAGGGGATTGAGTGCATCTTCAGTAAGTTTGCAAACAACACCAAGTTGTCTGGGAGTAATGATCTGCTTGAGGGCTGGAAGGCTTTACAAAGGGCTCTGGACAGGCTGGATTGATGGGCTGTGGCCAGTGGTGTGATATTCAACAAAACAAAGTGCTGCGTTCTGCACCTGGGCCGCAACAACCCACGCAATGCTACAGGCTTGGGGAAGAGTGGCTGGAAAGCTGCCTGGTGGAAAAGGACTGGGGGATGTTGGTTGTCAGGCGGCTGAACATGAGCCAGACTGTGTCCAGGCAGCCAAGAAGGCCAACAGCATCCTGGCTTGTATCAGCAATAGTGTGGCCAACAGGAATAAGGAAGTGATCATCCCTCTGTACTCACACTGTTGAGGCTGCACGTCGAACCCTGTGTTCAGTTCTGGACCCCTCACTGCAGGAGAGACATTGAGGTGCTGGAGCACAGATTTCACAGAATCACAGAAGAGTTGAGGTAGGAAGGAGCTTCTACAGGTCTTCTGTTCCAACCCCTCTAGCAGAGCCACCCAGAGCAGGTTGCCCAGGATCATGCCCAGGCAGGTTTTGAATATTTGCAAGTGTGGACACTCCACAACTTTTCTGGTTTACCCTTTCCAGTGTGTGAATTGGAGGAGTTACTTTTTAGATTACATAGAGATTTTAAAAAGCATATCCAAATTTTCTCCACAAGAATGATACAAAGACTTTTGTGGCTTGTTTATCAATAATTCAGAGTGCATAGAAACATACATACAAAGCCAGTTTACCCTGGCAGGCAATATTACAACCATTTTGAGCAGATTTTCAGCTTTTTCATTTTTCATTATACGTACACCTTTTGCCATATAGCTAGTGAAATAGCAATTTTTTAGACACTCATCTTTCTCCTTTGTGATTCAATACAGCCATTAATGAAAGATTTGCCATACTAAGAAGTGAACAAATACTGATCTGGACAAAAGCTAATAGGAGTATTTCTTAAACAGCTAGAATAAAGTACAAGGGAACTGTAAATGTCAGTCTTCTGTAAAATAAAGATAATAGCATCCTGCAAGATATGTTCTCTTGCTCATTTGTTTTAATGGGAGGTCTGAAAGAGTGATATAAGGCATATGTTTTTCATCTAGGTTCCTACATTCCCTGTATGCTTTCTTTCCTTCATTTTCCCTCTTATTTTCCTCCCAGCACAAGGCAGCTCACACTCTGCCTCACCAGCTGCAGTGGGGGCACTCTATGAGGGGAGCCCTCCACTCCATCATCTTTCCAGCCTGACTCCAACTCTGTTTCATCTTTCTCTTCCTTTTTATGTCTTCAAGCATTCATAATACCTCTTATGCAGGGACTAACTACATGTTCTGGTTGCTTGGAAACCGTTGTTGAATGGCTACATACTATTTAGGTAAACCTGTCTGGTAATTCGCCCACCTTCTTTCTCATAGTAAAGTTTTAAGTACTGCAAGCGATTCTTTTTCATTTTCATTATCTTTAATGTGGTTCTTGGGTTGTTCTCTGTTCTTACAAACACCACACTTTTATTTTGCTTTCCTTTTCTTTCATCTTTATCCTCCAACGTAAGTTTTAGTGCCACATTATGTACGTCCTTCTAATGCAGTGCAACTGAAAAAGCCATCACAGCCAGAGCCCTGGAAGCAGGCTTTTTCCGGGGGTATAATGCAAAATCACAGGTTCTAATCCTGAAATATTGCAGGAGGATGAGTAAGACCTGCTCCCTTCATCCATGCTAACTTGAAGCTGCTGTTGAAAGAGGAGGAACTGCAGGACCCTCCCAAACTCTCCAGAGGCTGGAAAACAAGAAGCATGATGACGTTAACACCAGACCGTAGATCAAAGGCTAAAATAGGTAGCAGACCCCTTGAGAGAGCCAGAATGAGGGCAGAGAAAAGGCTCTTTGACCTTCCAATGATTTAACTGACTAAGGTACAATTCACTAGTAACTTCCTAGTTATACTTTGCTTTTTATGAACACCAGATGTTTTCTGTGTATTTGTTATCAAAATTCCAGTATGGAATAACCATATGTCCAGCGTGGAATCTTATAATATACCTTATTAATTCATGGACAGAGTTAATATTTTCAAAAGGATATGCTCATTTCAGTCTTCAGAACTCTTTAGGACTCTTGAATCTATACCCACATTTCCTATAATTCTCTGTGTCAAATATAAAATTCTTCATAATCTTTTACTCTACCAGTAGGTTTCTGAGTCTTAGGGATATTCTAGTTGATTGTCTAACTTTGAAGAAGAATCAAGTAATTCACTGTGGGTGACCGGCTATCTCCATTGAAGTAACTTGTCTTGGGTAACTTGGATCACAAATAAACTGATTGATGGCTGAGGAGATAACTGTTCATTTAAAATGGCTATATAAATGTTTCTACTTAAGACCAAGATTAGTGACTCACTGATTCTCAGTTAAAGGTGTCTTATATTAATTTGTCACTTGTGCTCTTTCCTTATCATCCCAGCCTGGAGTCAGACTTCTTCCTGCATCCTGGCACAGGTCATTCTTTGACACTCCACAGTTGAAAGTGCTGAAGGATATGCAGATCTACAAACCTACATGAAAACACCTGTTCTACTGTACTAGTGCAAGTTAGGGTTAGAAGTCCCTCTCTTTAACAGACACCAAATTAAAGTAACACAGTTAATTATCTTTCTTTGCAAGTGCTTTACAGTACTTAAAGTACTTAAAGTACTGTACTTTAAGTACTATACATCAAGTACTACACTACTTGAAACTGAAGATTCAAGTACTTGAAGCTGAGACTCCAAGATGCTTCAGAAGTCAGCTTTAGATCATTTACAAAAAAATGTTTGAAGAATGAAGCTGTTTGTTAGTGCTAAAGCTAGAAGCTGCTCAATATGACTTCAGAGACCGTATCCATGCCTGGAAGCAGCTATGGCATAATGAAGAATCACAAAGAGTCTCCCAGACATCACTTACACTACTTATGTCACCATGTTTTCCACCCTGCGAGCTCTATTGCTATAATCTACAAGAAAATCAGAGGGAATGTGACTCTACTGTCCTTTCCCTGCGAAGAATGCACTGTAGTGGAAGAACAGGTAACAGACTAGCCCTTGACACAGGAGGAATATTCTGCACCCTGCCCTCTGAATATTTAAAACTCAGAGGCTCCAAAGAGTTCATATTTATGAAACTCTTCAAGTTGTTTCATTATTGCATCACACCCTTATCTTGAAAGTGATGTTTTTAATGTTAGATATATAATAGAGACAAAGTCTGCTAAGGGGCAAAAATCGAGTCTTTTAAATTTGTATGTAGGCACCAGTCTAGAAGTGGTGAGCTCTTCAATAGACCTGAAAAGACTCAGTGGTCACTGCATCATTTTGGAGTGGTCCTGTGATCCTTTTACTTCTCTTACACTGTCTGCTAACATTTTAAAAAGCATCCGAATACTTGCTTCTCAGTGTCCCATGCGCTGGGGAAGGAGGGAGAGGGAAGGAGAACCATTTATTTTGCTGCCTTTATTCCCATGAGAACAACTAATCACGTGGGAGTGGAACAACAAGTTCTACTAGGCACACAGAATCTGCTTATGAGACATCTCTGCATACTCTTGAGGTTTCATTAACTTTAAGTGGATATTTTTCCACTCCTCCAGATCATTGTTATTTCAAAACCAAATTTATTCAAACCAAGGAAAGACACATCTCCTCAAGTATGCCAATTTCAAACTCAAGCACCAAAAGTACTGCATGTATTTTTTAGAAACAGTTCAATGATTTAAATATGCATCAGATACAAAAATAGGGGTTTGGTAAACTCTTTTCACACTGTAAGGAATGCTAATAATTACTGTGATTTCTGTCACCCTTCTAAGACACTGAAATTATTATGAAGAAATAATTTTTCTGTACTGGATGCACTGCAGAAATAACCAGTTCTGTGTTTGTTATTTGATCATCTAGGGAAAGAGTAACACAATAGCTACACCCAATGGCAACTTCATTAACTGCTATCTTTCTAACAAAAACTGCTAGGATTTTCTTAACAGGAACTTAATAATCAAGGTCAAACATAAGTACCTAGGCCAGTTTTAACAGTTGCTTTTTCATGAAGATAATTCCTCTTTAAATGGCTTCTCATCAAGTAATTTTTCACCCTCATAACTCAAATTTTCCTTGTAATTTATCTTTTAATGCACAACAGTGTTGTTCTTTTGACTGGTTTATTATCCTCTCCTAGTAGTGCATTTGGACTAGCATAATAAATTAGGCCACACATTCTTCTCCTTACTGACTTCTAAGGTTTCTACTTCATTGTGGAAAAAAAAAAGAATAGCTTTCAGAGTATGAAACACAGGAGGAGCTGCCAGGTTACATTTTGTGTTTGCAAGGAAAACAATAAGTGATGCTTTAATACGGATAAGAGGCATCTCCAGTTTTATAGAATGTCATAGAATGAGGACCTTCAAAGGTCCCTTCTAGTCCAACCTCCCTGCAATAAGCAGGGACATCTTCAACTAGATCAGGTTGCTCTGTAGTCACGCCTGTCCTTGAATGTCTCCAGGGATGGCACATCCACCACCTCTCTGGAAAACCTTTTCCAGTATTTTACCACCCTCATTGTAAAATTTTCTTCATCATGTCCAGCCTGATCTTCCTTCTTTCAGTTTAAAACCATCACCCTAGGTTGGTGAGTCCTAGGTTGCAGTAGGATGAGTTCTGTTGCAACAGGCACTGCTGAAAAGTCTCCCCATCTTTTTTATAGGGCCACTGTAGCGACGTGCAGGGCACGGACGATGCTGAGACGATCAATGTTATCAAGTGAATGCCAATTTATTAGACAAAGTATTCACCTTATATAGAGGTTATTAGTACAGCTACATAGATTGGCAGTTGCTGATAGAATACCTTAAACTTTCACAAAGCTATGATTGGATAACACTGTCCTGGGAACTTGATTCTCAGCTCTCTTTCTCTCACTGATTTCGGTGTCCTTGCAGCTGGTGTTTTCTGTACTCCCATGGACTTCAGTTTATCTCAACTACATGACGTTCTCAAGCAAGCTGCCTAACACCAAGGCCTCTCGATTGCTCACAAAATGTCCGTTGTCCCACAGCCCATTACTTAAAGGTCACAATAACGTCTCACTGAAGTCTTCTCCTCTCCAGGCTGAAAAACCCCAACTTTCTCAGCCTTTCCTCATAGAAGAGGTGCTCCAACCCTCTGATCATTTCCATGTTGCTCTCTGAGGCTATAGATGCCAATAAACAAACAAAGAAGGGGTGCATGTGTGAACCATTTTTTAGCCAGATTTGCCTTCTGAATTTTCATAGGACAGTAAATTTTTCATGAGAAGCTGAAAAATTTTGATGGAAGTTTTAACTTTCTGTTTTGTTTTAAGGAGAATGAAAAACCAGCTTACGTACTTGCTCCATAGATACAGTATCATACCTTCAATAGAAATACATTTGGGAGCTTTGTCACTAATTGAACCAGGCTAAGAAAATATAAATATAGGGTATATAAATATAAATATAGGTATATAAATATAAATATAGGGTATTCTGAAGTTTTAGAGTCTACAGTGCATAGGAAATAATTTTGACACCACAAATTGAATGTCAAATCAGGAACTGAGAAATAGAAAGAAATAAAGCAATGGACTTCTGGTGAAAAGTAGACGCTTTGGTTCTACGGTGGTATTTTTTGGTTTACATTTGCACCATGGCTGGTTTAAGTTTAGTAGATTAATTTTTGGCTTCAGAAAAGTTGGCAAAATCTCAATTTTCAGTTAAGTTTCATTACTGGGAATTATGGGGAAGTTCCTATAAAAATTAATAAATGAAACATAAGAATTTACAGATTTTATTTCCTTTATGAAATGGGATTCTTATAGTGTATAGCTATATTTTCCACTCTTATTCCCCACTGGTGTAAAGAAAAAGCAATTAATGGGCTGCAATGTACTTTCAGAGTTACAATATACCGTTGAATCTAAATGTGTAACTGCTTCCACTCCCCTGCTGCCCTGACCAGTTCTGTTGCATGACATGTTGCTTATACATTCACAAAAAAACAACCATGATGTTCCTTACAGACACAGAAGCTGATCCTCCTCTGGAGGAGCAAAGATGCCAAGATCTAAAAAAATATAAAGGCAGAGAAGATGTAAAGGATCTCTATTATGAGATCAGTGATGAGAGAGAAGGGATGAACTCTGTCTCTGAGAGCCATCTGCACCCATCGGAGCAAACTTCCATCCGCAGCTCAGGGTCCAAACTGGAGTACTGCCGTATAGCCATCACTCAAAACTCACAAAAGGTTTCAACATTAGGAGAAGGGAAAAAAACCTACAAAAGCCAATTTGCTTCTCCCATGTCACTGCTCTAGGGAGAACCCAGTCAGATGCCAAGAAAACCAAAATGACACAAAATGAATGGTCACAAGTTATCGCTCAAATACACAAGCACGTTTCATCATCTTCATCTGGATAGACTCAGAGAGGCAGAAAAGTCTTTGCTAAAATCACATGGATTTTTTCCCTCTGAGTGTCTAGCCTTTATCATGGAAATGGGACACCCTCACTGATACAAGGCATCCACTCAAGTCTGTCCTGCAGAGGACTTTTCTACACTGTTCTGCTCTTCAGCTGTCATGGCTGGAAGTTCAACACAGTGAAGATTCACCAGGTAGAAAACTAAAGGTCAAAGTTCAATGCTTATTGGCAGAAATGCTTCTAATGAGAATCTTGCAGATTTTATTATCCAACCATGTGCAAGAGCCTCCCAGATCACATTTCTCAATCAAAGTACTGCTAAAAGTAGCTATGCTGATTGCAATTTGCTTAAAGGATGGCTAGAGGCTCCTGGGAAGGTGCCAGTATATCTGTTGCTGGAATATATGCATGAAAAAATCCAACGGCAGGCAAAAATCCTGCTGAAAGACACCCAGTATAAAAGAGGTGTCATCAGAAATCCCGGTTGGAGTATGGAAACCACACAACAAACAGGGTTTTAATTTGCCTGCATACAGCAAAGCAGTTGTTACACAGAAAGATCAGTGCAAAGGCATGTTTAGCCTTGAGATTTATCGCCAGGGTTAGCAGAAACCTTGCCAGAAGTGGCTGTCCTTCACACAGCACTGTCCTCCTAAGCAAAAGAAGCAAACTGGTTCCATTGAGAACATGTGTGTTCCTCATGTGGGGAAGGTCTTCTTCGCAGTGTCTGTCATTTATCAAGAAAATTAGGAAGAGGCTTTGGTGAGACTGATGACACCTCTCTGCCTTTGTCTTCAATTCAGAGCAGTTGGGGATTACCCTGTCACTAACCTGGCAAGCACAGCTTGGCTTCAGGCTCCTTCAGATCCTCAGTACTGGAACTCATGGGGGAAGAAATTAAGAAAAAAAATAATTATAAGCATATTTTTGAAGGGGAGGTGGTAGAGATTTTATTTAAGCTCACTCATCCAAGCTGATTCTTTTCTTCCCATAAAGATGCAGATACCTAAACAGCAAAATTACTTCAACGTCCAAAAGAACAGAAAGGACTCTGAGCTCATCCTATAAAGGTTTTCTTGCAAAGACATGGTAGTGCTAGGTCCATGTCATTGGCCTTTTCCTACTGTAATTATTTAATTCAGGGAAATACTGCATTCAGGGAATTAGGTCTGACAAAACAAAACGTACTGAAGACAAGGGCAGATTTACCACTGACTGAGTCAGGAATTCTCTGACTCATCAAGCTTAAACATCTGTTTATATATGCAGCTGTAGCATATCAACTGTGACTAGCCTCTCTGCTGAGTCAGGGAACAAAGCAGCAACATGACCAAATGACAGTCCATGAGCATGCCCTGGTTTTATCTTTTTCTGCCTTTAATTCCTTGCCCACCTCCAGGTTCATCTTAGAAAACAAAGGCACATTGCTTCATTTCTTTGCAAGCTTTTCTATTTCCAGTGTAAAGGTCTTCAGGAGTTAAGACTGTGCCCTTTTGATTGACACCTGCCCAACATATTTGAAAAGCTACTACTGCAATACTAAGCCAGGCTGCTGTGCCTATGTAGGGAATCACAGGATTTGGGACATACTGTATGTGCCTTACCCACACAAACTAGCCACATCCTGAGGCCAAACACTTTGAGTCACAGCAATCCATGGGAATACAAGGCACTTTAAAAGTATACAAAGTGACAGCTCCATACCCTGAATATCTGACAATTTATAGTGGGATTTACATAGCAAGGATCTCAACAGACAATTGGAAAGGGTATAAGAGGACAGAAATTACAAGCATTGAAGACACTGAGATGGGCTTGATGTTGTGTGTCCACTGGGGGAGTGTTTGGGAGAACTTGCAGGCACACAAGGACAAGCTGGTTTTTTCCTCAGCATATAACATAGCCTGATTTTACAGTGCTCCTCATTCAAAGATAAATTTACATTTCCTTGGTAAAAACTGTAGAGGGTTCATATTTAGCCACTTTATTCATTCACTTAAAAGGGTAATTAATTCACAGATACCACTACTTACTTCAGGCTACTTTTTAGCATGAAACTAATATTGCTGGTGCAGTCAAATAAGCAAAATAAATTTCTTTAACTGTTTTATCTTTAAGGTGGTGGTGGGGGAATTTACAAAGATCTGAGTCAGCCCCACATATCCCTGCTGGCAGTTTGGTCAGCCTCATTTCATTAGTTGTGTTGGTGCCTGGCTGCTGCAGGATGTAACACACTTTGCTTTGTCTGGAAAGAGAGCAAGCATTCAGAGCACATTTACTCATAGGCTGCAGCTCCTGGCAAAGTCACCTTCGTGCCACATAACTTGCACAGTGACTGCAGCTTAGGAGGGAACTCTCCAAAAACACTTGCCCCAACTCCTGAAATACCCTGCTGGTACCAACAAGGCAAGATCCTACTCTCGCATAAGTGGCCCATGAACTGTGCCCTGTTGCTTTTGTTGGTTTGCGAGTGGTTGCTTTTAAAAGAAGGACCATTACAGCCTTGTGATTTGATTTTGTGCCTATCACAGAGTGTGACAAATGTCCAACTTTTCCCAGCTAGCTTTAGCTACTTTCTCCCCATGTTCCTCCTCCAATCAAGGGGGAAGGATGCTCCTGTAGATGGCCATAAGTGAAGACTCCCCTTGTACATGATTCATTCAGTATCCTCCGATTATAACAAGACCCCAGTGAGATTAGCTCCACAAAGATAACAGCCTTTGCAAAGATTCTTTATGCATGCTTTGACGCCTATTACTGAGCTCAACAAATCATTGAGCTGAATATTCATTTCAGAAAGATGTCTGCTCTGGAATTAGAGGCACTACAGAGAAGATCGTCTGATGTATCTGTCTCAGCCACTCGCCCTCACTTTTACTTTCTGTTCCCTGCGGGAAAATAAGACATGCAAAATACTTTGGAAAAAAATGATACCCTGAATGATACCCTGAAGTGTCCAGAACCTAAGGGACCACTTTCAGAGGTTCGGATGAGATGAGTCTGCCTCAAACAATGCTGACTATACCACTGCTTCTCTGCTTTCACTATCCCTTCAATTTCATTTTCTTTTTTTACCTGGTAGAAGGGTTTTCCTGACAGCCAAGAGAATCACAAGCAAGTAAAATCTCATCTTCTAGTAAGACAGAAACAGAGACTTCTAGTCTGTGTATCTGTGCAGAGATGCTCCTAAACATGAAAAACATGTCCTAGAGACTCATTAATGTAAAAGCAAGTTAAAAATTCTAATACACCTACTAAATAAATCTCATGATTTGCAGGCCTTCCTAATCTCTGAGCACTTAGGGTTGACGACACTGTAAATAACAGCTTCTGGCCCGAAATGAAAGCGGAATTTTATAACTTTAGTGCAGAATGACACAAAAGATAAATAAAGATGATCTGAAACCTCTGTCAGAAAATTCATAAACAGGACATTGGCATCACATTCAAAATGTCTGCTTACACCATAAAACAGTCAGTCAGATCAAGATTGCAAGGCGCATTAGGAAAGAGTAGTAAGGCGTTTCCACTTATCTGCCCTGGTGGAAGGAAAGGGGAATTATAAGACATGGTGAAAATATCCAGAAGCTACGTGAACCTTGCAGTCTGCACATCAGCTGAAAGACAAGAATTTAAGCATGGCCTGAAACTTTAACTAAGTCAACAAGTCACTATGCAGACCAGAAACCTCTTGCAGTCAAGTTCTCATGCCCAGTGAAAACCCATTTTCAACCCCACCTGGAGGTCCAGGCTTTCTTTCTCTAAACCCAAACCCTAATCCAAACCCTAAAGGAACCACATAGACTGGCCTCTTTCAAAGCCGCACTTCCATTCCCTGTCTCATTTTCATTCTTCCATCTCTGTGCAGACAGGATGCGTTATGTCTGTGAAGGAGTTGGAAAAGCAAGCAGCAGCATATCAGGCTCAGCTCTGTATTTCAGTTGCCCCATGATAGTCACTAGTCATATATCTGATATTGGCCTTCTCCCTGGTACTTACACTGTCATCTTCAGCAGATCCTGTGTGCCTCCTTCAGCAGTCTTTTTCCTGTGTGAGCTCACCCTACAAGGATGAAGCTCCAGGGGTGTACAAGCAGTTCTAGAACGTCTCCATTATGCATCCAGGTGCTCAAAGAATTAAGTGCCTCAGCTAAGCCTTTAAGACAATGGGACTAGCTTAATGTGCACTTACACAAATAGAAATATCTGACCCTGAGAACATCATTAATTAGACTCATGAAAAGTCTTGCTTTGCATGAATAATCGATTTTTTTCTATTTAGCATCAGTTTGTCATTTTTATTAACATGAACTAGACTGTTTTCTCAGGACTTTTCCCTTGAATATGGGGATTAAAAGGTATTTTAAAATTAAGAAAATTATTCTTAGACTCGCACATCACACCTGGAAAATGAGCTTTAACATGGACATCATATATTCAGAATAAAACTATAACTTCCCATTAAGTGCATTCATCTACCGTCCATGATGACGGATCAGCAATGAAAGAACATAAAGAAGGCATTTCCTTCTCACATGCAAAGCACTGGTCTTTCAGAAGTTTACTTCAATTTGCAATACCAAACCATGACCTTGAGTGTCAGTGGAATTTTCTTCTACGTTGCTGCACTAGGTCTGTCTGGGGTGAGTTAATTTCCTTGATAGGTGCTGTATTTTGGTTTTGTGGCTAAAACAGTGTTGATAACACACCAGCATTTTAGCTGTTTCTGAGCAGTGTTTGCACAGCCTTAAGGCATTTTTCATTTCCCACTTTGCTCCCCCAGAGGGTATGCTGGATAGCTGACACAGAAACAAAGGGGTATTGCATGACACATAATGTGATGCTTAGCAATAAAAACTGAGAGGTGGGTGGTTTGGGAGAGCTAGTCATTGCTTAGAGGCTGGCTGGGAATTGATCTGTATGTGGGAGGCAGTGACTGACTGCATTTGCATCACTTGTTTGTTTTTTAATTCCTCTTACCGTTGCTTATTAAATTGTCTTTATGGCAACTCATGCATTTTCTCACTTTTGCTCTTCATATTCTCTCTGCTATCCAACTATGGGAGCAAGTGAGCAAGCAGCTGGGTGGTGCTTAGCTGCTGGCCAAGGTCAAACCATCACAGTTGGGATCAGTTTCAGTCAGGGAAAAATCACAGTTCCTTCACAATCTCTACCTCCAGTGATGCTTTCTGCCTCCAAAAGAAATCAGAAATCATCCAAAGGTAAAAAAATTCTTGTTTGTTTCTGTTAACGTGCTGCTGTTCAATGCAGGAGTGTGACCTCAACTACCATAGGAGACAAAGGCTAACACACAAAACATGGATGTGTGCAGAACATGAATCCAAAGACGTGAAGAAGTGGTGTGCACTGTCTTCTCATCACAGGTAAATGTGGGTATGCACAGTTGAAGAAATACCCATAAAAGACTACAGCTGTATCACATGGGCACCTTTCTAAACTAAACAAGTTGATGCTACAGTAAGGTAACTCTGATACAACAATATCCATGGAAAAGCTGGTTGACTATCATGGCTATACCATGACAACAACATGTACTGGTGGAGTCCCTCTAGTGACTTGTGCACTGGCATGGTCTTGGTGGGTTCAATTCTACTCCTGGCTTTACCCTGGACTTTGTGGTGAATCCAAGCAGATTGCATTACATTTGCTGGTTACAGCCGCAGATGGTCGACAAGGGTCATAGCCTCCATTGCAACACTGTTTTGATACCTTTGCTGAAGTGCCCTGGGCATCAGTAACCCATCTACGAACAACTGCTATGCACTTATGGCAGATGCCGGACGGGGCCCAGGCAGGAGGTTTTGCTGGCTGAGCGGATCCTGGGAAACTGCTAGGGTGGTGAATGCGGTCGTAGGGTGGCTGGTGAAGGAGATCAGAATGCACAGAGGGGACAGAGCAGCAGGGCCTGGCAAGGCAGCCCCTCAGAGAGGTCACCAGAAGCATGGAGCTCTTGGGAATGGCACTGGGGTGTGCCAGGCCCTGCAGCAAGGAGGCAAAGGCAGGTCCTGCATGGGGGAGACAGAGGTAAGGGCCATGAGGGCAGCAAGGGCTGCAGCCAAATGTCATGGGGCACCATCAGGGTCTGATGGGTCACTGCAGCCAGGGCTGGGCAGTGACCCCCACAGGACAGGTGGTCACTCACATCAGAGCCAGCACTCATGGCCAGGGAGAGCAGTGATTGGGGTCTCTCCATGGTCAGTGTGGGGCACTGGGGAAACGGGCCCAGCACCCTGGGGTCCCCGTGCCTGCTCCCATTCTGGCAGCACTGGCAGAGAGGCACCAACCCCATGGTGTAATCTGGGTCTGCATTTTCAAGGATGCTGTTATTCTCCGAGTAACAAGAAGAAATGAAACGTGAGGCCCATGTACTACAATGTTAGTACCCCTGTGGCACCATAAAAAGGCTTTTAAAGCCGAGCTCTGCTGGACTGGCACAACCTTTTGTGAAGAAGGGCCCTGGGGTCTGCTTCGTGTTAAAGATGATGAAGAAGAACTGGTTCATGTTGTGGCCTCACTGTCATGAAGATGCAAGGTTTGCTCCTTCCGCACATGGCTCCGGACAGAGCTGTGTGTCCGGAGCCATGTTTGGGTTTGCATTTATTGAGAGCTATGCACAGAGGCTCCTTAACAACTTTAACCTGGACCTCCAACCTCTGAGCTGTGTGATTTGGTGGCACTCCAGCTGACCCTGTAGAGCGGTCTTTCCCTTAACCGTGGCTGGTACCGTACCAGCAGACAAGCGCAGCAACAGTGACATCTAGTGGCAAGTGAGACGGCGGCGACACCAGAACAGAAACCAGCTCCAATTAATAAGATATAAACCAGAAATAAATGTACAAGGATAGAAAGGAGCAACAGAAGACTTTTTCTGTAATAACTCGTATTTAGTTTTTTTCTCATGTTTACATGCATATATAATAAACAGTATATATATCTCAAATATAAGCTAGTCTTAACTCTTTGCTTCACATGACTGTGTTATTACTTCAAACACCAACTGATTCAGTCACAATATGTTTGTGTCCTATTTAGCGGTCTTAGATTTTAAACATGCAGAAGCATAACTCCAGAATTTCAGGGGTAAATATATTATGGTTTTCTTAGCTACTCAGGCTTTAAGCGTGAGAAACCTTAGATGTATAATAAGATATAGAATCACAGAACAGTTAGGGTTGAAAAGGACTTCAAGATCATCTAGTTCCAACCCCCCTGCCGTGGGCAGGGACACCTCACACTAAACCATGCCACCCAAGACTGTCCAACCTGGTCTTGAACACTGCCAAGGGATGGGGCAGGCACAGCTTCCCTGGGAAACTTCTCCCGGCACGTCAGCACTCTCACAAGGAGCAACTTCCTCCAAATGTCCAAGCTAAATCTCCCTTTCTTCAGCATAAAGCCAT
>JBCJKH010008052.1:0-17881 GCA_039877255.1 Loriculus beryllinus | reverse complement strand
TACTTGCTTGTTTGTTTTCTGATGAGGGGATTAATCTAGCTTCTACCAGATCTACACATGGTGTTCTACTGCTGTGTGGAAGTCAGAGTGATCTTGGTAACCAATTTTGGGCAACCTAGCGAATTTGTTGTGAAACACAGTATCCTTCAAGGACATTATAAAGCATTGTATTAGTAAAATGCAGGGAATTACGCCTGTCAAATCCAAAAAAAACAAACTGTGATGCTTTCTTCTATAATAACAGTCATGAAGTGCTGAAACTCCTAGTATCAGTATAATTTAGACAACAAAAGTCAGAAGGTCCAAACCAATGTTCTTTGCTTGCAAAACTGCTGCAGAGCAGGTTTAGTGGGACCATGGAGACCTGTATGTCCAAACCATACCAGTGCAGCCTCAAGAGAGCAGCAAGTTTCTAAACTATTCTAATGGACATATGAAACAAAATTGAAGGAATTTCTGTCTTAGCCAGGTTCAGATTGATTTTCAAGTGATCAGAGCCATGTATTCTAGTGTCATCTTGATGACAAATTTTAAGTCCTTCCTCTGAAGCTCAGAAGCATTAAACCAAGTATTTGAATACTTAAAAAAATTCATGTTTCTGTCCTGACCCATTTTCTGTGGAAGCTGAATCACTGCTGCTGTTGAAACCTAGAACAATCAATAATGGCCCAAGGGCATAAATGAAAGATATTTCAGATAAAAACTTCAGCTTAAAATTTTACAAAGTTACAACAGTGATTACTGAAGACACAGGCTATATATAAGCTGCACTATGCATACATATATGCATATTATTCGATATACATGTAAAAGACAATATCCAAAATATTTCTTAAAAGCATCCCAACTGAAAAGTTACTAGGAACATTCATAACATAAAGTAAAAAAAAATAGAACTGGACTATACTACCTTACCCTGAACTCACCTACATTTTGTTCTGGCATATTTTTTTCAGTTAATTTCATATTTGGTTTATATCTTATGTTAAACATGTATAGATTTACTAGGTATATTTTACACATTTTTCAATATCTGTACACTTTCCAAATCACTAAAACAAAGCATTTCTAATTCCAGTGCTTTCAAATGAATTTCAAGATTTCGTTTGCATCCTGTATCTTGCAGTTTTGGCACATCACCACAAGTGGAACAAAGGCGGATCCTGAAATGTCAACATTTTCACATGGAATGGATATTCAAGTGTTCCTGACATACAATGTGTTTACAGCGTCTATAAATAGACAGTGATGAAGACTACAAGTGAACTGCTTATATGAATGCTATTCAAAATAATAGTTGCAGAATGGCAGTGAAAGCAGAAGTTTAGGATATTGCCAGATGATCAAAGGCCGCAACTTATTAATAATTAGAATTAATAATAAATCCGTGATAGTTGAGACAAAGTAAGTGGCCATGTTGTACGACAGAAACTGTTACTCTAAACTGCACCAGGAACACGCCGCATGAGCAGCAGAACCCCGTAAAGAACAAATTATTAAGCCATGGTAACTCAATAGATTTTTATTCATATGACCACCCTTCCTGTCAAAGATTGTTAGAGAAATATTAAACTGGATATGCAAACACATACAACATTTGCGTGCACTAAAGATGTTAACTATACCTTGCTTTCTCTGCTACATAGTTACATCGCCATGCACAAAAACACTTGCTGCCCTGCCTTATGAAGATAAACTTAAGGGAAAGAAGTACCAAATCAAAAGACTGGAATTAGATTTGTGCAACAGCTGCTATGACTCATCTCAGAGATCATACTTTTCTCCATTACTTTAATTTGCTAAGTCAAATAAACTGCCAGAATCCCTCGTATGCTTTGAGAACATTGCAGACCTCCACACAGGAATGAGCTTTCAGTGATTAAGAATAATTTGAACGGAGTAAATGAAACTAAAAACAAATCAGGGAAGTATTTCAAGATTAAGGCAAATGTCTATTGCAATGCAACTTGAAAGAGTTTAGACATTACAAATAATTCATCTTAGAGTTCAGTGACATTTACTATGAAAAGATGTTTCTTTTTAGTCTTTGTTAAAATTGGCTACAAAATGTTTACAGCAATTTTCTGAAAGCAACTCCAGATTCTTTTTTAATCATACTACTCCAGGAAAGCTGCTTTTAGTTAAAATATAAAAATTGTAGTTACAAGGTTTCTGCAAACATAACTGCCATTCCATTACGGAAATGGCACAACAAACAGTAAATAGTGGCCCCGAGGGAAATGTAAGTATTGATTTTATTACTATGTTGGTTGAATTGTATTTGCAATTGTCAACTCTAATTTTAGGCTGTGCATTAAGTATCCTTATAACAGCTTAAGGAAAAGAACAAATATTAATTAGAACATATTGATAATGTTTTTGTAAATCTTAAATTTAGTGCTTACCAAGCATATATTTTGAAAAAATACAAACCTACTTCTTGCTTGTACGTGTAGCTAATACATGAATAGGCAGAAACTATAATTACATGGGTTACATGATACTTTTGTGTATCAAGGCATCTGCTGGATGCAATTACTTAAAATTAAAACTAAAATGAAGTACAAAGATATTTATTATTGCACATGGCTATGTTATGGCAAATAAGGGTGAAGTCACTATGCAAATACAAAATGATCAGTACTGAGATTGATTGCGACTTTGATCCTAGCAACTGCTTCTTCATAGTCAGACTATTATTCACCATTTAGTTTCTGAATATAGATGTCTGCTACACACAGAAACGTCAGAATGTGTTATAGGTGCAGATACTACTAAAGGTAATTCATGACCTTTTTTTCTACTCTTTAATTAATTTAAAGCAGCACTTACATAAAACCAAAGTTATTATACATTATCATTTGTTTCTGATAATATCCACATGTACTTAACTAGCAGAAAAGACTCGTGACTCACTTTGGTATTAGACTGCAAAAGAAAATGCTAGCAGACAGATATAATTATCTAATAGAAAATGAAGTCTTAACGGCTGCCTCTTCAAAGTTTCACAATCTTCCTATATGAAATTAAAAGATGGTAAATATGCAGCAATGGTAATTTCAAACAATGCAAGACTGATTGGACAATTCACAGGAAAAGGATTTCCTTCCCATATGTACTTTGCATTTCTGTTTACAATGTGACTTGCAGAAAAAGTACACTACAAGTGCCAGCTGATGTAACTGACACTTCAGGAAAATCTATCCCTGACAGATTTCTTGTTTAATGTGTTAAATTTCTAAAGGTAGCTAAAAATAATTGTTTACAACATCTACAGTGTTGTCAACTCTTGAAATTCTACCATCAATCCTTATATCATTCATGCTTTGAAAAAATCTTTGCTACAAATATGTGAAAATTTCAGCATATCAGTTTAAATTTAATTAAAGAAAAATCACCCTGTTGCTGCTGGCGGTGTGCTATAATATCCCAAATTGGATGGGTGTCCCTGCAGCTGAGGAAGCATCCCCAGCTTGGGAATACCTCCTCAGGCCTAGCCGCATTTCCAGCCCTGCCAGGGATCTGCTGCTTCTGGAGTGTCACTGGACGTTTACTCTGTGCTTAGCACTGTCATATCTAAACACCCTGCTAATTTAAGTTTTACATTGTTGTGAAGCTTTATGCTAAACCATAAGAAAGTAGCTTACAAGCACAGCAGAGTCAAAATGTTAATTTTCAGGCAAATAACTTGCAACTGTTCTGTACCTACCCTGGACTCCACTTCTATTATAGAAATACGCTGACTCCTGAGATAGCTAGGAGGGTTCAAAAGGTTTCTTCTGTTTCCTGACAAATGATAAAGGAAGACAGTGCTGAGTTTTTTCCTGCCCTTGCCCATACTATCTCTACAAGGAGAATGCACAGGGACAGATTTACTTCTTGGGACTCAGAAAAGGCAAATCCAAGGCTCAGTGGGCTCTTTCATACTCAGAGAGCCAGGCTCAAAAGATACCGTCAGCAGGTGGTTCTCCACCAAAGCACAGCCTCTTGCAGAGCTGGTCTGAGAGCTGGGCAAGAAAAGGCTCTCCATATGTATCCTCTGCAGATTATACAACCTGACAGCTTCTGCAGAAGCCTGAAGGTGAATAAATTGCAGTATGTTATGTTTGGCATGTATCAATGCACACAGACGTATAAAAGTTCAAGGACCACATTTGTTATGCATGTATTTATACCTTCTTTCCTCTCACGGGACATCAAGATCTTAATCAAAAGTCCAAGTAACACTTAGGTGGTGCAGAGTGGATTGTTTGTGGGTCATCTGATAAAAGTAAATTTCACTATTCCCAGTGATTATTGAAATTTGTGGCTATTGCTCTTCCTGAACTGTTTTTTACATTATACAGCTGTATTTTGCTACCAAACATTTAATATAAACATAAAATACACATCTAAAATACTAAACATAAATAAAAGGTTTTAATTTGTAAGCATATACATTTCCCTGACACAGTGTAGAAGGGATTCAGCAATGTGAGTACAGAATGTCTTTAAAAAACAATAAAAAGAAGGCTTCTCATTGTGTAAATGAGAGTGAAGTGAGCCCCGGTCAAACCATTTTATTGCAGGGGATTTTATACTTCAAGCAAATGGAATATTCTTAATATAATAATTTCTGAATACCAATGCCCATAGTGCCTACACACGCACTGGAATATGGCTGAAATGGTTTATTTCAGTATTTTATCAACAGTGCTTTTTAAAATAAAACTCTTGTGTAAATTATGACATTACATAATTATTTGAAATTCTTAGTAAAGAAATTTTGTTTCTGTTATTGTCTAACAAGACCACCATATTGCATCATTTAACAGGCCTGAGAAACCAGGCAACAGAAAAGAAAGATAAAACATCTTTTTTACTACAAACCTCTTTGTGTATTAAGCAAGCAAAACCATGTAACTTCATGTTTCCTCTGAAGGCGTTAAGCAATAATAACTGTGTACTGTTCCTCAAAGGAAAATTCACTGTGCTGGTTTCAATTATGCCAGTTGTTATTACCAGTATTTATTCTGGTTTAAAAGTTGAATTGTAGTGAGACAATCTGCAATTTCCTTTTTTATTTTAGATTTGGATAGAGTCATTTTAAGAGAAATTATTTTTTATTTAATGTAACAAGAAGAAAGGTAATTCCAGTGTTACTTAAGTCTGCATGTTGGGGAGAGTGAAGATATAAACCTGCATTATATTTTACTAAAGTAGCACAAAGTCACTTACAATGTTAAACAGGAATAAAAGTGTCTACTCCCAGAAAATCTACTATGGTGACTGGGAATTCCTTGACACTAAAAGTTTCAAATCTTTGCTTTGCAGCCCCTGGCAAAAGATATGGGGTGATCTGCTGCTTACACACAGGAATCAACAGTTTACTTCTGCTAATACACCTTTATGACAGTACAAGATAGCACTGATGAGACTGCTAGTTTTCTCCCAGGAAACTCGGATCTATTCCTGGAAGCAGCTGAAACTAAAGGGAGTTGTTAATGTAAGTGAAGAGGTTAAAGCATTCCAAAAGACACACCACTGGATTCATGTGAACTTGTAATGCCTTATGTAATAGCTCTACTTGGTGACCATTTTCTATGGTTAAGCAAGCTGCTTAGAAAAATGGTTCATGCTGAGTCTCAGAACTAGTAAATCCAACATCAAAAACGGTGGTGGGGGGAGGAAGTTTACTACTTGATTAACACAAGATCCTACAAGGAAGTTGAAAAATAATACAAAGCACAATCTGTTTTGTGGAGGAAAACTATCTGCATGTTATCATATGAAATACTTAATTTTATTTTAGCTCATAAACCAAATACTCTGACCAGAGATGTATGCTATAGGAGTCAGAAGGGTTTGATACACAAACCTTCTGAAAGAAACCCTTAATTTCTCTTCTGTGAATGGGTTTATCGTATCACAGATGGCAGCCCAGGAGGGGAAATGAGTTCTACAGACTCACTACCCACTGGCAGGGGAAGAGAGGGAGCAGAGACTGTGAGGGCAGTTTCGACCCTACCCCCTAGAATACAAGACAGAATCGCTTCAAGTCACAATTTCCTTCTTACACTGCTCCCAGGGCAGCATGCAATTATGTCCTGCAACTGGCTTAGGGCAGGCTGGGTCCACAATTAGTCCCTTGACCTTGCTGAGACTAACAGTGTGAGTAAGGTGAGCATGACATACCTCTCTCTCAAAATTCACAATTACTTAATGCAACTAATGTAGCACTAATTTCCCTGCATCTTAACAAAACCCAAAAAAAAATAAATTACTGCACACGATCATATAAAGGGACTTGCCTATAAACTCAACTAAAAGCTCAAAATGATAGTCTTAATTCAAAGTTTCCATGGCTTTCTTGATAAAATGAGTATGACTGTAGATTATCTCTTTATTTCTACTTTCCATTAAAAAGCATAGGAATTTCTTCATTTTTCTGTAATAGGTTTATTAGTTACAGATTTATTACAATAATACTCAAGAAGTTCCATTCATATCATAGACAATTATCTGTGATAAAGCTCATGGCAGAAACTGCAGATAGAATAAATGCTGCCATGAGTACATTAATGCACATGCCACTCACATCGTGTCAGGTACAGCTACCCCTTAGGTTTGAAGATACAAATACTCCTTTCAGCAGTTTGGCATATTTCAAGTAATTAGAAGCCATCTGCTGAAATCTTCTGCATTCAGTCTCAAACAGCCATCTTGAAATGGTTGGGGCTTTATGTCGTGCTGGAGGGCATACCTTTCCCTCCATGCTCAAGCTGAAAGAGGCCTCAGACAGTGAGTAAGAATGAGATCATGCAGAGAAAAAAAACACTGCCAGGAGTTTGACCTAGGCTGTCTAATTAATTGTCAGTGAGTTAAAACAATGCAAATTCATTGAACAAATAAACACAGATCCAAACTTCTCAATTACAGATGAAACATGGACCAGTTTGAGACTCAATCATGAATTAAATAACCTATAATAGCCAATTAAAATAGAATATCATGAACAACTGAGGCAGTGAGAGATAGCTCAGTTAACCACAGAGCAAGCAGAACGTGTTTCTATTCATTCTGTAGCTAAGATGCAACATACACCTACTGCAACTAATGGGCCCAGAAGCTGGTATCCATTGTTGCAGAGGAAGATTTTCCAGACCAACATCAAAATACCATTGCAAACCAGAACTCCACAAAAAGTCTTCCAGTTCAGAGAGGCCACATAAGTGGGATGGGAACCTTTCTTGTAACACCTGCCATCCACAAGTAGTAGAAAAAAATGATTGTTCCTCACTATATAAAAGGTCATTTTATGAGACAGACATAAACATAAGGAATAAAACATGTCACAGCCTTTGAAGGATTAAACTTATGGAGAGATAAACCTGTTTTGATCATGTGATCATTTCAGTGATTTTTTTAAGATGCATACAATACGATACTGTGAGGGAGTTACTTTCATAGCAGCATACAATAAATTATATTTTAAGAAAATCCCCAGTTATAAAGTTGAAGAACACTTCTAAGTGCACAGGATTAATAGAGATCAAAAAGGCGAGTAACCCATGTGTAACACATCAGTAGTAAGAAGTAACCTCCAGAACTTCCATGTAAATCATTTAGTTATATAGCACACTGGGTCAAGGTTTATTAAAGCAACTTCTCAAAACCATAAAAATCATTTATTGGAACAGCTTACTCTACAGCATGCATGATAAGAAGGTGCTTTTTAGTAATCCCAAGTAATTAAAATCTTGCTTTGGCCAATGATGACAGTTGGCTTACCAAGGGAATCACAACAACATAGAGAGCTCTTGTAAGCTGGGTGTCATACTGTGGTCCTAAAAAAAAGAGATTATCAAGTTCCTGAATTTACTTCATTTCAAAAGGCAAAAGTGAATTGTGCCAGTCTCATGAAGCCTAGATCCCTTTCTACACCATCTCTGCTACATCAAGCACAACACCAAAAAGTGGACTGAGTGCAATGCCTGGGCCCAAGGATCATGTATGATATGGAGAACAGTGATGCTTCAGAAACTGATCTCCTGAAGAGCTTTGATTAAGAACTGAAGCATATATTAACATATATTATTGTTTAGTGCAATGAAAAATAAAGATATTCAAGACTATGCCAGTTATTTTTTACTTATGATGAAGCAAATTTATCACTTACGAAAAGAAAACGCAGTACAAAACCTCAGCAATCCACGTAGCAATTTTGGATATGATTCTGAGGATAAATTTCCGTATTTAGAAATATAGAAAATTCTAAATACAATTTGGAGGAATTTGCAAGTAACAATTGGGTGAAATTCACTTCTTACAGGAATGTTTATGACTGTAAACACCTCTGCCTAGCTATCAAAACTTAACATAGTCATCTAGAAGTCCTTAGTCAATGCAGCTTTATGCTGCTATCCTTGAGCAGAAATCCTGGAGGCACAATACTCTGCACCAGCTCAAGGCAGGTTTCTTAACTATACAGAACCTTAGAACACGGGCACTTTCTTTATCACTGCAGTCATACCCCAACAGTGTCCATAGTACAATTATACTTGGCTGACACAACAACAAACCCCACCTATCTATTAATCACTTAGCACGTCAAATTGAAGCCATATTACGATGCTATTTTGTGAAGCCAGTAATACATCTTTTCTTGACAGAACAATTAACCACATGTTAAAGGTGGTTTCTCTGGGCAGTGCAAATTTGCTGCTTGTGACCACGAAAGTATCCAGTTAAGCCCCAGATGAACCTCCCCATCTCTGTTCACACTGCATGAAAATAGCTTCTTACAACATAATAAACTTCAAGACACTCAGAAAGTGACAGAGAAGACAGAGATGCTAAATTCTACCCATTTGGTTCTCCAGTACTATACACTTTTACGATTCAGCTGGACAGCATGCTGACATCCAGTCTATGTCATGCTTGCCTAGAAAGTTTGACCAGATGATCCTTAAGGTCCACTCCAACCTGATATTCTATGATTCTACGATTGATTCATAAGTCCCCCTATCCACCAGAGCCAACATCAGGAGCTACTGAGTTGAAACTCAGTGGAAAACACAAAAGCCAGGAAGCCTCAGGAGACATGCCTTTAAAAGGCAAACAGGATCCATCATTAGGCAATATAATTCAAAGTCCCCAAAAAAGGGCACAAACACAAGCTCAGTGCCTCTGGAGTTTGGTCAGTAGCTTCAACCACAATAAAGGAAAAACAAAAGATCCAGTAAAATTGCCTTAACTATGAAGTTCTGTAATTAAAAGTGAAATCAAATGGAGAAATGAGGAGCAGATGTTGGTTTTATTTCTGTGTGTTCACTTTATTAAGGAAACATTTCCCTACTTCCCTCCCTCAAGACATCCTTTCCTTTCATTTATTTGCTATGTTTCCTATTATTTTCTTTTCCCACTAAAGAACCATAACCTTCATCAGTACAATGAAGTCATTTATGTCTAAATTCTTATTGCAGTTGGGATTTTTCTTCATGAGTTTTGCAATTGTTGTAGTTGATTTATAACATTTATGTCTCAGATGTAAAATGGAAGTAGAATACAACCTTTTTTCCTCTCCTCTGATTAACACCTGTAAGAACACAAGAGATATACAAAAATAATCTATCCAGTTTTTTTTTTATGTAAGATCTCCTTCTCTAATTACTTTGGTTTAGAAAGCTACTGAAGATCTCCCCTGGTATGAATTAAACCAGCACCCAGTTGGTGCTTTATTATCTCTTCAACAAAATGACTTACTGTTTGTAGTCTGAAAGCAAAAGAGGAGGAAAATTACATTTTCTGTACCAGTAGCCCTATCATTTGCTCTATACTATTATTTGAACATTACAATGACCAGTATTGTAATGATACCAGAAATAGTTAACGCCTAACAAAACTACTTACACAAAAGCAGTGGCAACTGAGATCATCATACCTCATGATAATCTAACCTTAGATGTTGTCTTATGTTTTTTACCTCAGCATGAACTTCTACAGTGTTCAAATTTCAACTTATCTCCTACCCCAGATGCTGGACAGAACTGTTGGAGTGTTTGTTTGTTTGTCTTTTAAGGTTTCAAATTAAGAAAGTTTAATTAATTAGGAACAGGAAAAAAGAATACAAGAAAAAATATCAAGAACTCACAAATCCTTTACATGTGTGTGTCTAAGCTATAGATAATAAACTAATTTTAAGATTACTCATTCTGTATATCAATGAGAGTTGAATGCTCTGTTTTTAAACACTGACTAAAAAGGCTAGGCTATTACTGCTCACAGAAGTATTACAAAAAGGCAAAAGAAATTTCTATCAGGCAGCATACCTAAACTGAAATGCATAAGATTCATATATAATACATACAGATATACGCATGTGCACAGCAAATAAAAATCTGGAAATTCACAATGCCTTTGTTGAAAATTAGAGTGATGGTGCTGCGAGTGCCGGAAGTTTTTTATCTTCCAAACTCATGGCACCTTTGTAGCACCACAAACCCCTTCAACATGGAATAAAAAACTACACACTTCCCTCCAGCAGTGAAGCTAGTAGAATATGCTGAGAGGGAAAGCCAACTGCAGCTCTTTTCTCAAATTCTTCAGCAGTTTCAAGGAAACTTGATAAAAAACAGTATTAATAGAACAGAAACGCAATGCACCCATGAAGCTTTGAGCAACCTGGTCTAGTTGAAGGTGTCCATGTACATGGCAAGGGGTTGGAATGAGATGATCTTCAAAGATGCCTCCAACCAAACCAGCCTGTGATTCCATAATTCTATGAAGTTTCAGAAGAACATTTTTGTTAAGTTGGTGGGGCTACCTCTTGTGGGGAACAATTTAACAACCAGTATTTCTTTTGATGTGGACAAGGTAATTGATCCTCCATTGTAAGAGGGACAAAGGGAAACGTATCACATTGTTAACAGAGATGATGTTTGTTGGTACAAACTTGGAATGATCTGCATCATGGACATGAGTGTTCCTAGTAAAATCCTTTATGCCAAATCATAACCAGCATGATTTATCTTCTTTCTCATTATAAATTGGTTCTATTTAGACAAGGCTGAGAACAATGACTAAAATAACTTTAAAACAGATGAGACATCACACAATCATATAATTATCTAAATATTGATTATTAGTGGCACCAATCACATTATTAATTCCAGATATTACAGAAAGGAACACCTTTTAAAGTAGCATTTATACACGTGTACATTAAGGTAAGCAAGAAGTTTTGAAATACTAGCTCTGTTTTGGAAAACATTAATTTTTACTGGCTTCAGTGATACTATAGCTCCCCAAGACAGGAAAACTGTGGCACATGCAACTGCAACCACAGGAGGTCCATTAAGTTGCCTGCATATAGGATACTGTCAAGTGTCCTGTGGTATCTGGTGTGTCCCCACAGGGCTTGAAAATATGACAGAGCACTTAGTTGCATAAGATCTCTGCCATTCAGGAGTGGAAGATGAAAGCCAAGGGGGATGCCTGAGGGCATTCCAAATAGGACAAGGTACCTGTACTGAATCAGATTGCTGATGTCTTTCTTGCTGGAAGCACACGCGTTATGGTGACTTGTCAGACAGTAGAAAACTGCTTAGCAATCTGCACAATGCTCACCCAAAAAAACCTGAGTGGAACACTTCTCTCTTGCAATCTACAGGTGATCTTCATGGCATTGTCCAGAAAAGTGCAATTTATACACTGTAATATTGAACTAATTAAAAAACATGATACCTAAGTCTATGAGTGCATGCTCATTAAAGCTTACATATAATTTTGGATTCTAAATTATGTAAAATTTACAATAAAGTTTCTAGTTTTAAAACACCTTTGTAGAGTTACACAAGAAAATTATACACTTTGCATGTGAGAACTATAGTATACTCAAGTATAATTTTAATGTTACATCATATAATGAGTTGACCTTCTATTCTCCTTAAGTCTTTTTTTTCATCAAAGCCACTTAGATCCAATTTGCCTTCTGTTTCTCTAATCTGCAATTATTTATGTTTTCTTCATGCTGCTCTATCCACCATGGGAGCAAAATTGTATTTGGTGAAATATAGAGCTAATTATTCCATGAACCCAACAACAAAAAAGACAGATGTTATTTCAGACACGCTAACACTTCCTATGTTTAATGCACACATAGTAAAGGACTGAAATTTTTTATTTTTTAATTTTTTTAAAAAAGTGATGGGCCTAAACACATGGAAAGAAATTAGCACAAAACTCAAACAGAATGACATATCTAGTAGGCTCTAAAAAGTTAATTCAGTGGTCGTATTCAGGATCAATTTTACCTTAATTCAATACAGATGTGAGGCTGTATGTGGGGTCAAATATAGCATATTAGGTAATCATGCTCAATTTCTTCTGATCTCAGTACCCAATTTTTTCAGTGTCCCTTCCGCCTCTCCGTCAGCACTTCGAGTTCTAGGATAAAATTTGTCCATTTCTATCTATCTTAGCATTTCCTAAAAGACAGAAACTAGATCTAAGAATAACTGTAAAGGCAAACAAACAAAATGAAACCCCAAACAAGAAAACAACAAAAATAAACCCCACCTCTTTCTAGTGTTTTCTATTTTTTTCCTCAATGTAAGTAAGCAAGAGGTAGAAAACAGACCTTAGCAATGAAGAAATACATGACATCACTACCTAAAAACACAGGTTGCAGCATACTGTTTTAAATTAGCCTCTGATTATTTGAAATGGAGGAACAGTATGGGTGACTCTATACCAGCTCTCAAGCACACATACAGGTCCTGCCGTATTTGACAGTACAGGCGTAGCTTAAAAAAGCGACTCTATTAAAAGAGTTCACAAAATCAGCCTTCTAATATTTTTAAGTGCAAAACAACATACCAGATTCCTATTTAGAATAACTGGGAGACAGTCTGGTGTTTATTATGAAGAATTCATCACAGTAACGTTGTAAGCAGGGCACCACCAAGAGCACGCTTTCCCCCTTCTTCAGTACCAAACTTCCACAAGACTATTAGTTCTCTTTCTCTACTACAAACAAACTAATTCAAAACTAAGAATAAGTCCTCAGATCTTGCAACTGAACAGAAAGTTGTGCTATTTCCCTTTCCTTTATTGCCTAGCTTTATCACTTTCCATGATTTCAGGTAACCTGCAAACTTTCATGTCAGACTTAACTCTGGTAATTCCCATTATCTTTGATACACTAACGCAACATAAATTTGCCCTGTACCCTCTCACCTCACTAAACAGGAATCTAGTGACATCTCTCAGTAGCTAAAACTGTTCTGTAATAAAAGTAAGGAAAAACCTTCATTCAATAAATGTATGGTACTTTATAGTAAGATATGAGGATAGACCTTCATCAGTCACGCTTCAATAAAGAAACTGAGACCACTAAAACAGAATTCAGGAAATCTGAATCATTAGCTCAGGAGCATTAATTACATTATCATGATAAATCACTTCTCACAGATGTACAGTACCAAATCTAAAAAGGACACTTTCTACTACACTGAAATATACATTATTACCACACAACTAATTCAAATCCACTAGAAATGAAAACAGAAGACTAAAAGGGTGTGATCTTAAATTCAACTTTGAAAGGATAGAAGCCTGAATAAAATATATCTGTCCGATTATAAAACTTGAGAAAAATAACTAGTAAGAGATATCTACGATAATACAGAATTTCAAATAACTGTTTAAAAACATGCATAACCAGACTAATCACAGTACTCTAAAAAGCAACATGTCTTTAATAGCAATCATCACAGTATGAAATCCACTCTGAGCTTATTACATTTGGCTGAATAATCTAAAATTGTAGAATTAAAAATAATTATTGATAAAAGATAAGACATAAAACCTCCCTAGCTGTTTGAATCTAAGAATATCAGGGGATGGAATGAATGTTGAATTTATGTTGTGGAAAATTGGTCCCAAGTTGGTTTTACACTTCATCAGAAAGCACTTTCGTCTTGTATGCAAACAGTTAATGAAGCATACCAAAACTGCAACTTTTTTGCTAGCATTGGTGTGGTAAGATTCACAGCATATTCCCTAGCTTGCAGAATATCCAAGAAACATTAGAGATTTTTCATTTCTTCTTCCCTGGTTTTAATGCAGAATCCTATAATGTTAAGATTCCTCCTTGCATTTTCAAGTATTGTTCTACGTATTGTGTAGTTGCAGATATACTATAGGCTTTTATATTTAAAGTATTAATTTTTGTTCCTTTACAGAGTATTTTCAGGAAAAGATTACACCACATAAATAACTGGTGCCCTAATTAATTCTAAGAATGTTGATTCTTAACTGTCTCATGATGGATGCATGACTGGTTTTAAACCATTCTCTTTTTTTAAATCCTTTTCCTCTTTTTTTTTTTTTTTTTGTTGATTTGGCTATGCTCATAATTGAAAGCAAGAAACAAATTATTCCAAGTGGATAGCAGTTGCA
This sequence comes from Loriculus beryllinus, assembly GCA_039877255.1. NCBI lineage: Eukaryota > Metazoa > Chordata > Aves > Psittaciformes > Psittacidae > Loriculus > Loriculus beryllinus. The sequence goes on along the minus strand of JBCJKH010008052.1, from coordinate 3,439 downwards.
TACTATCATATCTTTTACAGAGAAAATGAGTAGGACATTTGATACCAAACCTGAAATAGACATAGAACAAGAAAGCATTTACAATATGCTGAACTCTTGTCTTTAAAAGGACTTCCCTTCACATTCCAGTTTCATGACTTCTGCTTCAAGAATTTGTCTGCAGGATTACATCTGAGTATGGCAACCAGCTCCATTATCTCAACCGTACACACTGTTACAATTAACTTTGGGAAATTAGTGGGGCTTACACAGCTGAACAAATGATTGGCAAACTCCAGTCAATCACCACATCAAAAAGAAAGTCCCAACTGCAAAGACAAACTGAATTAATGCTCTGCAGGGGGGGACCAATCTGCCTAAAAATGGCGTAGTGCAGGAACTGAATGTATTTATTTATTCAAGAATCACAAACGCTGTTTAATCTGTGGAATACAGCCTTTTACCATTCATCCTGTAAAAAAACTCCCATTGATAGTCCAAAGCATTAGAAGCTACTAATATAACGTTGAATGTTTAGACTTCAGAAAATGGGTGTAAACTGTCTTCTGTCATACAGTCTCATTAATTAAACCCATCAGTTACTTTTGTAAAAATTTCAGTGGCCTTTACTAGAAAAAAAGTATCTGCCATTAAAATCCTACAGGAAAATGAGCACACTGAGTCCCAGATTAATGGGACAGGCAGGGGCACATTTCAGCAATTACTGCCATCAAAACCATTCAAATTACAAGTTTTTGGAACTCCAGTTACAATTAGGACTGCAAGAGTTCATAACATTTCAACTAAAAACAGTCAGATGAAGTTGTAATGCCTGTTCTTAGGCTTGGGTGCCACTGAAGTAGATTTGAGATAAATAGATTAAATACATAATATACCTAAACCATCTCTCATAACAGTTTTGCAACAGATGCCTCATGTTTCTGGAGTATACTATAGTTGACATACAGTGTCTCAATTTTTTTTAGTTATTGTGATTTATAATGCTGTAAAGTCCTCTCAAGCTTTTGCTAAATGTGCTTATCCTTCTACTACATGCTCGCACTATTTCACATTGGGCAAGACCTTCACACTCACTAGAGATTCTGCAAAGGTGGCCAGCCTAGAAAAGGTAACACCATCCACTTCAAAGCAACGTTTGGTAAAGTGTAATTTTACAGCAAGCCACCTCTGACAGAGGCAACTGTACTCATATTCGAATTTGAAGAGCAAACTTGTCCAGAAATTAGCTGAAAAAGCTGGGCTTGATTAATGTTTTAATGCAAATCTTTCAAGAAAGCTCAGCTGTAGCAAGAAATGGAAGTGGTGATTCAGGAGACACTACTCACTCCCTTTGAGTCCATACTGAAGCACTGCTCCAGCATGGTGTGAAGAGACATCATGCTGCTGGTGGTGCTGTCTTTCAGATGAGATGTAAAACTGAGTTCTGACAACTTACAGTCATTAAATATCCCATGGCACTTTTCACAGGAGTACATGTGTTAACCCATATGTCCTGGCTACATTCCAAACGCATAATTGCATTCTGCCTACCTAAATTCCCTATGCAGTTTCAGTAGCATGCAGTACTATTTATTCTTTCTTTCTTTCCTCCAACACTGTTCTTTAGCATTTATGCTCAGGTACAAGAAAAGGCACAGATATATCACAATCTCTTAAATTTTAGCTGACATAAGAATTGAAGGCAACTGAGATCTACACGATGCACAAGGGAAAAAAAGGGTGCCCAGAATTCAAGCAAGCATGAAGCTCCCTAAGCTTGGCAGTACAGAAATATCAAGGACAAGAAAAATCTCGTAACTGTTACCTTTGCCAGCCTGAGTCCTAAGCACCCAGCAGTTTTGAAAAGTAACCCCAGCCCTCTGAAGACTTGTAAAAGGATTGGTAGGATTTAAAGAGCATCTCTGGCACTTAGATACTTAAATTGCCCTGTAACTTCCCATAAATTCCACTCCTGAAGTCAGGCATCTACTCTGTTAAGCTAAGAAAAAAAAAAAAAAATAACAAACTAAAAAACATTTCAAGATGTATTTCTACAATTTACATTTTGAACAGGGCATATAAAAACATTGATAAAACACATGAAGACAACCTAGATGAGAACCCTGGAGTATTCCTGAAGTATTCCCAGAGCATCTTGACTACTGAACCATTCAATCCTTCCCTCTTTCTTTTCAATGAATGTTGCACTCACTTCATCATTGTGGTCCCAAAGTATAAAAAGCAAAGAACACTTAGAGATAACTCAGACTAGTTTTCACACTGTCGATTAATATGTTTTCAGAGGAATAGGCAAAACAGATTTGAGTTACTCATATTGACCATATTTCCTTAGTGAGCCTCTTTTTGACTAGATCACTACTTCTGAGCTCACACCACCCAATTTAGTGACACAGTGGCTCCTTGCTTTGTGCCCAGTACCATGTATCAGCAAGGGTATATGCTGAATTTGGTATTAGAGATCATCAAAGAGCAGATTCCATCCTAAATTTTGGCGTAAAACAGGGGTTGCTTTACTTAGTGCGAAGTGTGGGATACGGTAATAAAACTGTTAATGTCAAGTGGACTTTACTAATAAAATGGAATTACCCTGGGCTTTTCAGGTTAAAAAAAAAAAAAAAATGAGCCTTCCGTGTTTTCTGTGCTTAACTTTTTATTAGAAATTACACTTAAAACCTCTTCAGATCCAGGTCTGAAACTGGTCTTTCCAGATATATTTGTTCTTCTAAAATACATTTATTGACCATTTCTCTTTTACATTTCTTTTTCTGACAGTTAAAGAAAAAAAAACACAGATAACTACATCAGTCCTGCCAATTCTTTTCCTGAGACAGGACACACAGCTCAGATACGAAGTGTTCAAACCTAGATTCACTTCACTGAAATTTTCAGTTTAAGTGACCAGCTGCCTGATTCCCTGTATAGCCAAACAATGGGCAGTGAGCTGTACACAGTAAGTCACATTTTCATTGATACTAATTGTCCGCTGGGGATATCTACCTCTTTTTGAGCCTCATGAAGTTAGATGAGTGACTGATCCCAAATACTTTTTTCACTCCTTTTTTTTTTTTTTGTGATAAGTACCATTATATTCCTACCAAAAAGCAGTGAAATCAATTACACAGAGAGGTGCTGGGTTTTGGTGAAATTATCTGTACTCTCATCCATAGTCTCATTCTGACCATTATCTCTAAATGGTTTTCAATTGCATACATGGTGAATCAAATGTATTTTCTTGCAGCCAAAATTACTGATTAGAATCATATCAGGTGGCAAAGTCAACTGAGAAATGAGGATCAACTTCACTCATATCTTTCCTTTTCTGAATCAACCTGTTGCCAGCTTTCTTCACTATTAAATTAACTGTATCTTGAGGTTTGGGGGTTTTTTGTGGTTTGCTTTTTTTTTTTTTTTTTTTTTTTTTTTTTTTTGGGGGCATACC
>JBCJKH010008038.1:0-14623 GCA_039877255.1 Loriculus beryllinus | reverse complement strand
GTCAGTGGGAAACTTAAAGTAAGAGTTGATCTGAAGGATCCTCAGGCTCTGGTTGCTCTGGCTGCACTATGGTTGTCTTTCAGCACATAAACACCACTTTGGTTTTATCCCTTTTAATTTAATATCCCTTTCATGCTGTAAGCATTCCTTCCTCCATATATCTCAATTTTCAAGATGCTCTGAGCCCTTCAGCTTTGAGGTGATGCATTACATGTTAAAGATATGCACTCTAGTGGATGAATGATGCTCAAAAAAGAACTTGGGTATCACTGTCATTGAGAGAAGGTGTAAAGAAAACCCTTTGAAGGTTTTTAACGCTCTCAAAGAAATTAAATTCTGAATTTATTAGAGAGTGTGGTAAATTGGAGATGTGTTTCCTGTGCCTCTTTGTGTAGTGAGTTTGAGGGGTAGCTGATGCTTAACTACTCATCTGACATCTCTCCCAAACTGAGGACACACTCTGGTTCCCTTGTAGCATTGAGCCTTTTCAGCTCCTGAACATGAGTCTCACTAACCTCAGTTTTAAGAGTCAGACTGTTAAAATGGTTGTGGGGGGCTGTTTGAGGGACTCTTCACATCACAAATTGCACAGTAATGAAGTTCTTTGTAAGACACATAATGAGGAGCTTGAAGGTTTCTGTAGGTAGCTAAGTAAATCAACTTTGTGCAAGGCAGACACTCTGGACAAGGAAGGCTGATCTTGTACTATAAATACATTGGTTGATAAAGTAATATCACATATTCCTCTTCAAACTAGAGTTAATTTACTCACATTATTACAGTCTGAGCTGTAGTCTTAGCTCAAGAAAATTGAAAATGTGTGCCTGGGTTCTTTACTCACTCATGTCAAGTTTATACCAGACTCTATTGTGGACTTCTGTCAGTGGAAAGGCGAGAGGTCAGTAAAAACTGTGAGAATGGAAAGCATTTTTCTCATTGCAAAAGGCACTTGTATACCATTGGTGCCAACAGGGCTGCAGTGGCCTATTTGCAGAAAAAAATCTTCTTTTTATTGTTCTTTGTCATTGACACTAAAGCATCCTATTCTTGATATTTGTGTCTAGTTAATGACTAGTTAGAAACAGCTCTCTCTCTCTCTCTTCCTCTCAGAAGTTCAGAGAGGCTAACCTAAAGCCAACCTCAAATTCATTGACAAGAAGCTACTATTGTATGGGCTTGGGCCAGGACACAGAACAGAAATAACGATTTCCTGATACTGATGGGCGGAGGGCAGAAATCAAAGACCTTTTTTTGACCTTGAGCAAATTCAGCCACAGAAAAGCCAGATATTGCTGTTCTGTCTAAAAGGGAGAGCAAGGGGCCAGAAATACGTAATAAAATAATTTATGTTCCTTGTTGAGACTCAGCTAAAAGGAAACCTTTACTTCTCAAGTGCTGAAGTCATATTAAGGAGTCATTCTCTTTTTTGACCCTCTATATTCAAAGATTAAGTAAATATAGAACTTAAAAGCACCACACATGTCACCATTTTGACTGAGGCATTTTCCTATAGCAAGGCTTATGTGCTGTCAGTCTGTAAAGAAAATTACTTTGAAGAGACTTTTAATCGCCTCTAGTTGTTCTTAGTTGTTCTAATCCCGTTCGTAATATCTTTAAGGTCACACAAAGTTCTGGCATTAATAATGGAGACAGGGTTTTGTTGGAATTGAGTGAAAGAACAGAAGCTATGGGGTTCTTCATACCCAAATCTTTACAAAAATACTGATAACTCCCTTATTCTCAGATATTTATGAGGTTGTTAAAAACCTGTGGAAGACAAAAGGGAGGCAGATGTTGGTCAGGGTTCTGTTGATTGTACCCAAAACACATCAGGAAAACATATTTAATTAACAGAAAGTTTCTGCATCCAGGTAATGCAGGGAATTCCTGGTCCTTGGTGAGCTGTGAGGTGCCAGTAGCTAAGCTGTAATACAGCTAAGGGAGACCAGGAGATATGTAAGCATGGCTTGCAGGATATGGTGGAGCCATCCTACCTCCAACCCAGCACTGCTAGGCAGGAGAAAAACCTCTGGGCAGGAGAGCATCTATTCAGGGAGGTAGAAACAGGTCATGAGGTAGGAACTGTCAGCCACCCAGCAGGTCTTCTCACCATGAGGAATGTCCCACTGGAATGGGCAGATGGGCTATAATGCTGGGACAATAATGGTTATTGGAAATCAAGACCTGTATCAACAACTAGTCTCTTAAGTGGGAGTTTAAGTGCAGTATACTAAGCGGGAGGCCAAAGACAAGACGTTCCTGGCAGCATATTCTATAATGTCTTCAGTACCACATCTGAGGCTAGGTGAATGGTCACTGTGTTGGTACAAGCTTTAGTTCTCTCTAAATGGTGAAGAAGTGGTATTTTTTTTTTTTTAATTGATTTGGAAAGGGAGAACATCCCTGTATAGCATCATAAAGGGAGGTTATACAGGAAGGATGGGTACTATGCAAGCCAGGCTGCTTTTGTACATTTAAGGTTTCTAAGAATTTAAGGCAGGGTTTAAAGCAAAGTCTGTAGAAAGTAGAAAGCAAAGAGGTGTGAAGTATAAGGAGTGTAAGAATGCACCATGCAGGCTTCTTTAGGAGTAGAATCATACAAGTTCTATATCTTTTGGGGAGGGGGAGAGAATTAGACAAAAGCTTCTGATAGAATATAGCAAAGAAAGGACAGAGTTTGATTATGCTGTGACCATTCAAATATGCAAGACATGAATATTTATTCAGTTTTTAAGAGACTTAAGGGGAAATAGCTAAAAAATAATACAGTAGATCAGACTTTAACAAGCAAATGAATAGAAGCTATAATAAAAATCAAAGCAGAAGAATCATGGATACATACAGTTAGAAAGAGTCAAAGAAGATTTTGTACAGAAGAAAGGTTTTCTCAGAAATGGGAATTCTTTGAGGAGAACGTACATACTAGCATGATCCAGCTGATGTTGCTCACTTTTGTCAGGCTTTCAACAAAGTCTGGCACTAGAGGCACTCGAAGAAACTAAGGTCTCAAAAATGAAGAGGGAAAGCACTGTGACTAAAGAACAGGAAGCAAATGATAAGTATTACCATTTTTACAGTGGAAGGATGCTGCTGGTGAGTTTCCTGTGGATTTTAGGTAGAACCTGAACCATTCAACACATTCATAAATCATCTCAAAAAAAGGATGGATTGATTAATTGTGAGATGACAAAATTTACTGAAACAAGGTAGTAAAAGTGAAAATTGACTGCAAAATAAACATGGTTAAAATGACTGGGTGGAAGCATGGAGCTAAAGTCTCAGTATTGATAAATGCAAACTAATACATACAGGGGAAAAAAATAACCTTAACTATTTATACACCTTGATGGGCTCCAGATTAGCTGTTTCCACTGAGGAAGGCGCTCTCAAAGTCCTTGGGAATATTTCTCTGAAAGGATCAGCTAATTCTAGCAGCAGTCAAAAAAGCAAATTGACTCTTAAGAATTATTAGGAACTGAGAACAAAGGAGGTAGCATTATGCTACCGTGTAAAGCTGTGCTCATCTCTTTAATTTAGTATGCAGTTAGAGTCCTCGTGTCAGAAAAGATACAAGTAGGACTAGTATGGAGACAGGCATGAATATTATTATATAGCTTCCACCTGAGAAAACTGCATTTCTTCAGCTTGGAAAAGAGATCACTGAGGAGAAGATAAAACAGAGCTCCTCAAGATCAGTGGTGGTGTGGAGCAGGTGAACAAAAAATGTTTTTTTGTTCTCAGTAAATAGTTTGGGTGAGACTTTAGACCTTACCACGTTGTGCTTCAGACCAGGGAGGTTGCTGTAACTCATCTGTGATTGACTGGTGCTTTAGGCAAGACTGAGGGGACAGCCTTTAGCTTGTACAGGGCAAAGAGGTCAGAGCTACTGCAGCATCCTCCTTACTGGCTCTGCACAGTCCCATGCTTCTTTTTGGGGTGTTTTGGCTCTTTTCCTCATGGGTTATTCAAGAAAATTTCCTTCTGTCTTATAGGACTTGCCAAGCATTTACCAGAGTTCTGGCAATCACGTATAAAGAGTAATTAATACAGCATAAAATGTATATGATTTGAAGAGAGGTTTTAAGTCTTTTGAAGAGAGTTTTAAGTCTTTTAAAGAGGTCTGCTTGCCTTCCCCACATTAAAGCACTTTGAGATCTGTGGATGAAAAAACCCAGTGCTGTATAGAGCGGTGGATGTACTAACACCATCTGGGATAAATCCTACAGTAGTAGGCAGGCCTGAGATAATTATCATTTTCCAGCAGAGGAAAGAGGCAGCAAGCTGTGTAGAGTTCTGAGCTTTATCTGTTCTCCTCCTGCCACCAGAGGAGGAACTTTGATGCTCAGTTTATACGAAAAACTGTACTGAAACTGCACAGCTAGTAACTTAAAAACTGAGTAACTCATTAGGACTTCTTTCCTCCAATTATGTCCCAGTTTGCTTACCCCATCAGGTGCTGGTTTAAATCCTACTTTATTTTGTATTTCCATCTATTATGCCAGTAATAACTTTGATGCCTTTGAGGCTGGTCTCACTGTACTATGCATGGCTTACAGTGCAGACTGGAGCACAGAGCTACCTTTGCACATGGTGTCCTGGCCCCACCTGTGTTGGGTTCGAAGATTACTACTACCAAAAGCTTGTCATCTCCCTTCCCCCTAAGGTTTTCTGTCCTATTTCAGTTCTGCAGTTATAATTTGCACTTGTGCGTGGAGTGGTCACAGAATCACAAGAAGGCTGAGGTTGGAAGGCACCTCTAGAGACTGGTCCAACACCCCTACTCAAAGTGGGGTCAGCTATAGAGAGTTGCCCAGGGCCATATTCACGGATGGAAATACCACAGCATCTCATTTGTATCCCCAGTGTGATTTCTCTCACTTCTCTCATTTCTTACAAATCTGCTGCTCTCCCACCAGTATTGAACGGATAAGATTATGGCATTTATGAAAATGTGATGTGTAATTTAGCCTGGTGTTAGTAAGCCATGAAACAGGGCCGAGCAAGTGAGTATGTCTATAAGACATGGCTCAACAGATACTGGATCAGCTCTGGGAATAGAATATCTGTATTAGTCCTTAGTACAGCCCTTTTAGCAAAGCTAATTAGCTTTTACATTGCTTGTCACTGATCTCCTGGCATCAAATGTGGAACTAGCGTGGATATGAATTAAGCACTCTCTACATATAGCATGTTGTAAACATGCCTGTAGGTTGCCATTTCAACTAGGCTCAGTTCCATGAAGGGATTTGGACACTTAATTCTGTGCATTCAGCAGGAGTTAGGCATGCGGTTCTGCCTGAGGATCCAGTCCTGAAGCTCTTAGGCCAGTGTTACTCAAGAGATATTCAGTGATGATTCAGTGTGTTTAAGTCAGCATTGTTCTATTTATCTGAAAAGGGGTCACTTTCATTTATACAAGCTCAGGAGCTGGCTTGCTGATTTTGTAGGAAAATGCTTACATTTCCTCCTGAAGTCTCTGGCTGTCTCTCAGTGATCTGTACTCCACTGTGGCATAGTGGTTTTTCAAAATTTGGGAGCCATTTACAAGTTTATTGCCATGTTGTGACATGATGCTTTGTAAACAGGGCCTTAAACAACCAGGGACTTAAATCCATAAACTGACTGGGGCTTGGCAACACTTTGAAAATCTCTCTGCCAAATAGCAGACATTATAAGTACCCTTTGAGCAGCTTACACAGAGATTTGACTGCCTGAAATGTTCACGTTTCTTTTGACATTCTACCAAGATGTTGTGAGGCCACCTAAGGCTTATTTCCCTAGAAAAAGAAAAAAAAAAAAAAAAGGAAAAGAAGAAAGGATCTGGTTTATGACATGCTGATTTGCTCTGATGTTTTATTTCCTCTAGGGTAGCATTCTTTTTTAAATAAATAAGCAATTACTATTAATTTTGCATTTGGAACTTACTTGCCAAGACATCTCAACATTTGTGCATCTTTTCTGTCTTTGCTCCCTGTTCTCTAGACGGGGGATGGCTGCTGTAGTCACTAATCTATTTTATGTTATTCTCATACACACATTTCAATTCACCTACTTTCAACAGATTTCCCTCCCCACCTTCACAAAGACATACCTGTATTTTTCTGCAGCTTTACTTTTTGCTGAGGCATCTGTATGATCCTTGTAATTTATCATTTCACTGCACTTTGTTGCTTTTAAACAGTAAGTTGTCCACGAACCCTCATGTTTGGCAAGTAATGCAAGTAGCTCAATGAGAGCTCTGTTGTCCAGACTCCAAAAGGCTTGGATTAGTGTGGTGATATGTGCTGCTGCTCTGCATACTTCAGGTGCTTGTAAAGAAAATGAAATTTTTTGCCATATTGTCCTAATTTAAATCAAATATCTCTCCTCCCTCCCAGTGGTAAAACTTTGCATCTAAGGAAAAAGAAATACCGCTTTTCTGGCCATCTCTCTCTGCTGTTACTGAATGGCTGGTCAAAGCCTGAGCTATTACTTAACAGCTAATGAATAACTGTGTGATACACTGCAGCCTTTTCAGGATTTGTAAGAAGTGAGGAGACTGAGAGATACCACATATTGGTTTGATTTGATTTTTACAGGAGTTTCTTAGTCCTGTAGAGTCTGCTTGTTTAAAAGACGCAACAGCAAAAGCTAACTGCAAGTGCACATGGGCACACCAGCCATGAGGTGCACATGGCAGTCTTGTTTTCCTACTGCATCACTTGAAAAGCACCGGTAGTAGTAGTCTTGTGACCACATGCCAAAATGAAGCATAGTATAAAATCTGAAAGTAAACAGGAAATTTGGGGAGGTGAAAGCCTGTTACTTAGATTGAAATTTGTCAGATGTCACTTCTTTTTTTCTAAATGAGTCATAGAGCCTTCAGCAAGTGGTTGAAAAGGACCTCGATTTGGCAGATAGCTCTGGCCTTCTCCTTAATGAGGAGAATAAAGCACCCTTTTTCTAAGTAGGACATTCAGTGAAATGTGTTGAAAGTATCTGGTGCGGTATTTCCAAGAAAAAACAGAAAAGAGCATTTTCTGGAGGCACCTGCATGTCATTCAGAATGGAAGCAGTTAATAACCCAATTACTTTATGGCATCCTCTTCACCTTCAATTTCCATTCACTTTTCCAACAATCTAAGGTACTGTTGCCAAAAACTCCTTAGTGCTACCTGGTGAATCATAAATCTGCAGACAATGCTCTCCAACAACGAGCTGACTCAAATGATGTAAAATGAATTCTGGCCTTTTGCACCAACATCTGTTGATGTTTATGTTCTTCCTTAACTGATTTCTTGGAGTTGCAGAAGGAGTCGTTATTTTGGAATTTTTGTTACTTGGCTTTGTTTTGATATTTTTGCACTGAACTTTCCATGTAAGAGAAAAGTGATCCTCTGTAGTGGTACTGTACCTGTAGTAGTGTACTGTACCTGGTACTTGATGAAAACCAGGAGGGTAAGACCCAGCAAATACAAAGCATATCTCATTTGGTGAAGGGGCAATTTTAGGCCCTCCTTGTGAACACGAGGTTCATCATACGTTATTTTTAGCATGTTCAGCCAACAGAGAGAGTCATTCAAGATCTCAGCCTAGTGGCTGATGAATTCAGATGTCTGTATCATCAAAGGTGACACTTGTTAACTGAATGACTGTAAGAACCCATCTATGCTTGGGACCACCTAATCATGGAGGTGTATTGGCCCCATGATTTGGGGCCAACAAGGTAGTGCACATCCTGTCATTTTGTCATCCTTCCTACCAGATCTATAACCCAATACTTTTCTGCACACTATCACAAAGCAAGACTTGTCTCAAAGGGAAAAATTATGTTCAGTAATATATCCCCTTGATTCTTCTTACGCATGGACTTACGGAGTGGTGACACTTAGTGCCAAATGACTGGAAGCTGGAGACTTTTCAGAGCTGTTGGTTAATTTTGGCATGCACTACATGAAGGAGCAGCAGGGTAGGAAGGTTTTTCTTCCCTCCTGCCATTCTTGCTTCTGATTCATTTCTGGGCTTTAATTCATGCATGCACAGGATGTGATAAATGACCATTGCAAGCCCTTGATACATGAGCAGCTGGCTCTTAGTGAGGATGATATACTGAATAGTGGTCAAAAAGGGATCAGGCTTTATGCAAACTGTTTTTCACTTCCATGTCCTAAGGTGGGGTCTTCTGAATTCATCTTCCATAAGGACCATTGATGTCTAGATATGGCTAACCTTTAACATTTCAATTTCTTCTTCAAGTGTGCACTGTTTGCATGAGTATAATAATAGCAGCTGTAGCCTGTGACCCTGGAAGCCCTGCTTGCTCCTGAGGATTGCAGCTTAAAAGGTCAGCTCCTGCCTGTCTGATTTACATAAAGCTGAAATGCAAGCAGTCATTCTTTGATATAAAAGCAGATTTTGTTTAGAAAAGTTTCCTTCAATTCCTCTGTTGGTGCTGCTGGGTCAGGGACAGGGCCAAGTGTAGCCCAAAAAACTTGGCTACTGTTAGTTCTTGAAAAAAGCTGGTAGGCAATAGTGTGTCAAGCAGAGAGGTATTTGCCTCTTTTCCTAATTCTGTTTCTCAAAGTATACAACCTTAATACGATAACAAAAAAAGTGAAAAAAATTTAAGGATAGAAAATACAATTACAGAATTATTTTTTGAAATTATGTATGTGGAGACTTTGTAGAAAACCCATACTTTAATTTCCCTAAAAAATGTGAACAAAGATGTCACTTTCTATCTGTCTCATTATGTCTTATTGAGAAGTGAATTGTCAGCCTTCCTTGTTCAAGCATTATTAAGACTTACATGTCTCTTGTTGGCTAGATTTCCTATTGAGCATAATAGCAGCCAAAGAAAATGATGGTACAATTTTATGTGATTAGGACAAATCCTTAAAAATCTGAGCAATTTTCAGTAACTATGTCAAGACAGTAACTAAACCAGAAATTCTTACACTTGTCAAAGCTTCATTGTTGGACTAAACAAATGTTTCTAATTGGTTGAGTCAAATTGTGTTTATTCATATCCCCATGTTTTGCTTTTTTCTTGTAGACATCTGTTATTTTTCTGTTACTGCTTACGTAGCCTTTTTATGCACATTTCCAAGAGTGAAAACAGTTCATTTCTCTTCAAGCTTCATTTAGGTAGTCTTTTGTCAAATTCCTTTTTTCTTGTCATTTTCTTCTTTTATTAACTTTCAAATAAATTCACAATAACAATTGAAATAATTAGGGTAAACCAACATGATTTACAATAAAGCTTTGTGTTGGAGATCTTGTCAAACATGATGCAAGTATCAAATACATTCTAGAGATGGGAAGGAGAAAGACAAATGAGGTATTAAACGATTCCCTTCTGCAGCAACTGGAAAGTCTAATATTTAGCTTAAGGAAAAAAATCAAAGCAGACACTAAAAGAAAGGAAAACATATATAGTCTATTAAGTTTGATAATAACCTCTGAAGGCATAAACAGTGCTGTGACTAGACAGCTACTGGAAATGCAAGTGTGGTATTTTGTAGATAGTTAAACCAAGGATTTGGGCATTATCCTTGACAGTCATCTCTAGTTTGGGATGAGCTTACAAGGGTGTGCTATGAAAACCTCGGGCTATTGAGTTGTCTCCTTCCATAAGAATCTTAATCTTTTTAATGGATTTCTTTTTTCATGCAGAAATCCACAAAGTTTACAACTTTGTGCGTTTCTGCACCTGGGTTTTGCTGTATTTGACTTGGAATGAACCTGTATTTGCAAACATGGATGTTTATCTGCCATACTCCTCCACCAGCCTGTTTGAAGGTAATTAGTTTCTTTGTTCCAAGTGATTTTATACTGTTGGCCTAGAGTTTCTTTTTCTTCAACCTTAATACCTTACAGTTGAACTTCAGCATATCTTTCTGTATGACACCCAATCTAGGAGCATCAAACAGCCACAAGGAAAGGACACAACCCAGGGGGACACACACATAGTTCCCAGAGGGTGTAGAGCTGGTGCTTTGGGTTTGTTTGCCATTAACAACACCGAACAAGTATCAGCCAACATCTGCTTCTATAAAAGCCACCTTGATGGGTTTGATTTGCAGTCAGTATGCTAACAAATACCATCTTCCTCACACACAGTTCTTTTGTCACAAAGTGAGGTTACATTCATCAAAGGGAGTTTCTTCCAGCCCCCAACATGAGTTTTTCTTCAGACCATGACTGCTGCATTATTTCTGTATTTTTAGTGGGCAGGTTCATCACTGATTACACCTAGTAATAAACTCCTCAAAAGCTTCAGGATTGAAAGTTATTTTCTGAATGTAATTGTTGTTGCATATCAATAGTATATAGTTCTTTATCTATTTAATCATCTTCTGCTTTATGTATCTGTCTACTGGATCAGTGCCTTGTTATCACAGCCTTTATGTTCCCTTTTTAAAAATAATTATCAGTTATTTCTTTTAGAAGTTTACTTTTGTCTTCTTTCATACTTTCCTACGCTATGCTACCCTCCACAATTCTCTGAACAAATTTTAATACCAGAAGTTTTTAGCTGGAGTTTACACATTTCCCTTTAATCAAAAAAGTCCTAGGCTAGATCTTTAAGTAAGATATAGATCAAGGCGTGTGGAAACATTTAGTGTCATTTTAACTATAGAGCAAAATTTTAATACTTCTGTCCCTTTTTAACTTCTTCTGTTTTTATTTTTTTGGGACAACTCTGTGGAAGATCTGGGAACACTAAAATTTCAGTGAAGATTCAGAAATATTTAACATGAAATAGTTTTCTTATTTTGAAATCAATTGTCAGGCTAGGGAAAAAAAACCAACCCAAAAAACCAACAGCATAAAAGAACAAAAAAAGCAAGTAAATATTTGCACAAATGGACACAGGATAGGTGTATGTCCTAGGACAGCAGTCCCACACTCTCTCTGCATCCCTTTTCCAATGGCTGAGTAGCTCCAGGTTGAAATTATCTAATCTCAGTTTCCTATATTGTAATTTAGGTCCATTGCTGCACATCTTTTTGCTAAGATTTAGTTTGGGCTTGTTATTTCTCATGCAAAGTTTAATAAATAACCATCGATGTGTTACTGCTACTACTCCAGTCCAAATAATAAGTGGAAGAGCTCTTCTTGGGATGGAGTTATTTGCAGTGAGCTTCTTAAAGGTATTATTGTGTATAAAAATACAGTTTGGAATCTAGAAGCACTGTGGTCTCTAGAGGAAGTGTTTTGAAAACCCCACTGGATACTTGTGTCCTCTGCAAATGCTTGTGAACCTGCAGCCTGGTGCAGCGGTACTTGATAGATTTCTCAGCAACCTGAATGTCATGGCAGAGCTGTTTGCAACAGGTTGTTTTAAACAACGTGCAGAAGACCCCAGGAGGGAAGTTAAAGCTAGAATTTGATTACATGTGGGTAATCTGCATGAGTCTGCAAAGAAGTTGACTCCAAATGGAGGCAGGCACATGCACCCTGAGGGAAGGCCTTTGTGTGAATGAAGAGCAGTAAATACAAGAGAAGCAGTGTCAGATGGGCTTTTCATTATGGTTGGCTCATTTTGAAAAGCTGAGCTGGGTTTTCCTGGGTGTTTAATGTTTGCAATATTTATTGATTTCAGCTGGTATTGGTACATGCTCAACTGTTTCAGAAGTGTTGGAGCAGCTGCTATGCCGAGCTGCTGCACATAATTGCTGAGCACAGTCAGCTCATGGCTTGTTTGGGCTCTCTGCATTGCTCTTTTCCAACTTGCTGTCTCTTGCCTTATCCTTACACTGTAATGCCTTTAGGCATTAGGACTTTAGGACTATCTCTTGCATTATGTGCAGCAGTTGAAGTGATAATGATCCTTACTGCGTGTAGTGTTTCTAGGAACTACCACAAAAAAGCCCTATTCTATAATTATTTATTAATATGGTATGCATCAATGTAAGACATTTCATTGGCTTTAATAGGCTTTGGATCAGTTTCTTTAGTACCTCTGGTCTTTTTTTGGTTTCATTATTTATGAAGGAACATGTTTAATTCAGAGATGGGGATTGCAAATATATCTAGTGTACCTTGCGACGCTTGATGCTTTTATCAGCAGTTACAGAAGCTATTCCTAAGCTTAGAGCTGCCTCATCTATGCAGATGACTACATGTCAGAGCCCTTTCTGAAGCTGCTTGGGCTTGTAGGAAATAAAGGTTGGCTTCCTCCACCTGCTGTGGATGAATTTCTCTTTTTGCTTTGTGAAGGAGTGTGCTCCCAGATCTTATCTGTTGCAGTGCACACCTTGAGTCCTAAAGGCAGCCTTTGACCGTGGACTGCCAAGTCAGCAGTTTAACAGGTCAAAACGAGGATCATGCTGTGCTGTTTTCATTTAGGGGCAGTCTTTTCGTCAACCTTCCATTGTCTTTCCCCCAGCTTTTACCTAAAGATAAAAAGAAACAGCTTATAATTCATTACAGTTCATTAAAATGAAAATAAAATTTATTTTGGATCAAAATGAAAAAATATGACTTGTTCATTATTAGCATATAAATGGTATTTTTTTTATGTCACTCTGCCACAAAATCACTTACATTTCCAATGATCACAGCACACAATTAATTTTTGATAGCCTTTTGTGATTTGGTTGAAAATTCTCATTTCTTTTTGTGCATTAACAGCAAACTGTATCCACTGCTATTCATACCAAATTTTAGATAATGAAGCAATTAAAAATACATGGATTGAAGATCTTATCTCATTTTTCCTCTGGCCTATTTCTGCTTCATTATTCATGAAGGGATATGTTTAATTCAGAGTTAGTAATTGCAGATATATCTAGTATAAATTGTGCCTGATATTCTTTTACCCAATTTCAATTTATTTTAGCAAATAGATCTATGGAGAAAAAAAAAGGCAGGAAAGACAAAAGGGCAAAAACTCCATCTTAGTGTCACCAAACAAAACCGTACAGGTCTATTGCTTGTAAAGTATGTCTGCAACTCGGGGAAAAAGTTGATGCAGTGAAGCACTGTACTTGGCATATTAATAACCTTGCATTTACTTCAAATGGCTGAATTGAATTATTCTGATTTGAAGCAATTTGAGAG
Source organism: Loriculus beryllinus (assembly GCA_039877255.1). Taxonomy (NCBI): domain Eukaryota; kingdom Metazoa; phylum Chordata; class Aves; order Psittaciformes; family Psittacidae; genus Loriculus; species Loriculus beryllinus. The sequence goes on along the minus strand of JBCJKH010008038.1, from coordinate 1,576 downwards.
ACCTCATGACTCAGTGTGACTGTTGTACTGCTGCTTTTATCCACAAAATCAAAAAGTCTGAAATCAGTGAAAAGCAGAAGTAGTAGAGACATAAAACTAGGTAAATAACAGACTCCAAATTAAAGTGTTTTAGGCAAAGTAGAGGAACCTTCACTTGGCTAGGAAGTGAGACCAAGTCTGGATCGTGTCTTTCCATGTGCCTGGAATGAAATGCATTTGTAACAGCTTGATAAAACATTCAGATCCTGAACACATAAAAATCATGAGAGCTTCCACTGGGTTTGGAATCCAAGGAAGCAACAGCCAGTACGTGTGGGAGAGTGGGCTGGGAGGGAACTGCCAAGTGCAGTGAAAGCTGCTTCTTGGCCAGTTGGCTCCTGTGTTCCCCTCCTATGAATTGCAGCCCAGGGGCTGGATTAGGGTTGGGATGAGGGTGCCAAGGAAAAGACGGATAACACACGCAGCAGGAGAAGGCTTGGACCAGGCAGCCAAGATACCTCTAGGTCTGCTTGTGCAGTTGTGCCCCAAAGTGAAGCCTATATGGGGGCCAGGTTGAGTTCCTGAGCTAGGGCAGGGCTGAGGTTCAAGTGATGCCTGTGGAAACTGCTCTTTATGGGTAAAGGATAATTATATTGAGAACTTGTAAAGGTTGACCTTTGGCTATTGCAATCCCAGGGTCCTCTTGGTGTGTTGTAAGCTGTCCTTAGGAGCTGTCACAAAAATCCAATTGTCCTGAGCTTTCTGCAGAAGTAGGAAGGGGCATAACAGGGGTGAGTTTCCAAATGTCCCTCTGACTGTGTGTCAGGGTGCTCCAGAGAAAGGTTTTGTTTTAATCACTAAGGGCACAGCCCCAAACCTCCCTTTATACCAGTGGAACTTTTTGTACATATGTCCCAGACTTGAGATAGAGTTTGTAGAAATAACAATTTGGATTATTAAACATTGCGATCAGCACTTTCTAGTGTAATTTTTAATGCAAATATTTCTGTCCAGTTATTTGATTAACTGAATAACTTGCAAAGTGATGCATTGCCTTTCTGTGTAGTCCTTGATTCATAATTTTAATAAGTTAATTAATTATAATCTTATTTTCTCTCTTAATGAATTCTGGTTTGCTCTGATGGCTTTGGAAGTCTTAAACATGTTATGAATGATTCTCAGCTGATGTTTCAGAGGCATTTTATGTTTTATAGGAAATACCATGTAACAACTATTGCCTTTTGGTATAGGGCAGACTTCACAACAGCAACAGCACTAACAAAAGTTCTGCCTACCTTCTGTTCCCTGTGCTCCACAAAAACCCCCCCTGTCCCTTTGCAGACAAGTATCCCTGTCTTCCCTAGGTGATACTGACAGGCACTGCTTTCAAAGAAGTGACACTGCATTCAGTTACTCTGATCAACAAATCAAAGTTCTCCGATCAGCTACAGGTGAACAGCCATTGGAAACATGGGCCACAGCAGACATGAAATATCTAATCTGCCTTTGTCTGCAACATTACCTGTTGGTGACCTTGAATGTGTGCTCCATGCCTCATATCCTAAATTTGCTGATACTGTGTTGATGGCTTTCAGAG
>JBCJKH010008029.1:26909-42214 GCA_039877255.1 Loriculus beryllinus | reverse complement strand
GCCAGGCTGGATATGGTTCTGGGCAACCTGATCTATCTGAAGATGTCCCTGCTCACTGCAGGGGGCTGGACTAGATGACCTTTGATGGTCCCTTCCAACCCAAACCATGCTATGATTCTATGAACTCACCACTCTATGTTCCTTGGTCCAAGGACATTACATTTGATGGCTGCTGAGCTGCCTCACAATTGCTGGTTTTGCTTTGATTTTTCTCCTCAGATGTTTAAAACACGCAATGTCCAAACACACTGTAAGTGGATTTCTTCTGTACAAGCACTGCAAGGTACGTGCGTCAACAGTCATTAACATTCCCACATTATTTCACAAACAGTTAAAGTAGGTGATCGAGCCTTGTTTTCCTTGCTACCGTAAGGAACGGTGTTACACGCAGGAGTTTACATGCCAGGTGCACACACACCGGCACCGCGTGCGCGTTCCCACATGTACCGGTGTAAAGGCCCGTGCCTGCCGCAGTGCTCTGTGGTTCGCACACCTGGTTTTCCCCTCTTACAGCTCTGGAAGCGCACTCCAGCGGGCATGAAACGCCTTTACACGGCTAACAACGCCTTTACACGGCTAACAACGCCTTTACACGGATAAGGAGTGACACGGACGGCAGCCCGCCCGCCCTGGTGCCCGCGGGGCCGATGGGAAGCGCAAACCAACCCGCAGCGCCCTCACCGCGAGCTTCCGCGGCGCAGACGCGCATGCGCGGCTGACGTCGGGTTTTCGCCTGCTGCCGGTAGACGGAGCGGCCCGGCCCGGCCCGGCCCCTCAGGGCGGCGATGGCGGCTGCCGGCGGCGGCGGCGCGGGTGCGCCCGTGGAGACACCCGCCGCTACAGCCGCTGCGTCCGCGGAGGCCGGCGCGGTGCTGCAGCGGGAGCCGCTGTACAACTGGCAGGCCACGAAAGGGTCGCTGCGGGAACGCTTTGCCTTCCTCTTTTCCAACGAGCTGCTCAGCGACGTGCACTTCGTGGTGGGCAAGGGAGGCCCCCGCGGCGGCGGTGCGGGCGCGGGGGCGTCCCCAGGACCCGGCCAGCAGCGCATCCCCGCGCACCGCTTCGTGCTGGCGGCCGGCAGCGCCGTGTTCGACGCGATGTTTAACGGCGGCATGGCCACCACCTCGGCCGAGATCGAGCTGCCCGACGTGGAGCCCGCCGCCTTCCTGGCGCTCCTCAGGTCAGGCCGCGGCCGTGCGCGGGGGGCGCTTCAGGCTGGGGGCAGCGCACAGCGGCGGGCGGGTCTCTCCCACCGGTATCGCGGGCCGCGGCGGGGCTCGCTGGGCCGCTGGCTCATCGCCTCGAGCCGTGGCCTCTTCTGGCTCTGTCCCCGCACAGCCCTTCCATTCCCCCGGGCCGCCGGTGTGTACCAGCAGAGGGAGGCGCGGGGAACACGCGTAAGCACCTTGCGGGCTGCATGCAAGGTCACCGCCCGGAGGTTTAGTTCCTTCTTGCTCTTTCTCCGGCATCCTTTTCTGAAGGAGTGCCCTAGCTTGAGAGCAGCTGGTTGTGCCTCAGAAGAGTTCTTTGGTAGCGGTGGGTGACTGGTTTGGGGTTTTGATTCTGTTAATAAATAAAATGATGCAGGTCAGTGGTTCCATGGAGAGCTGCAACTATCTATCCGCCTAATAATGGTGAAGAAGGGGCAGAGGCTGTTGCACCAAGCTTTTTCATTTCATACTTCCTTTAATGCTTTATTCATCTTATTGGACACTTTTTCAGCTGTGGCAATAAATTGTTGTATCTTTTTACCAGAGTAATACACCCATTATAATCACACTTTGCATACTTTTGGGTGGAGAATGAACATACAGCAGAAGGTAGTAACTGATTTTTACACTCAAACTACCCAAATGAGTGAGATCAGGAGTGCAGTGATGACAAAAAGTACGTAAAATGGATTACTGATTTCTAATTTGGGCAGGATAGGATCCGCTGCTTCTCATGCTCACAAAACCCTTGGGTTTATCTGTCGTCTCTTTTTACTAGTGCTAAATAAAACTCATGGAAACAATTCTGGTAGTTTCTTTGTGCTGTGGTGTGGCAATATGACAAAACTGCTTAACCTTAAGATTTTTCTGAAAGAAACTCCTCTGCTAGGCAAAACCTCTAAAAAAAACATATAAAATAGATTTCTGTAACAAACATTTGGGAAACAGTAATATTATTGCCTGGAAATAAATAAGTAGTGTCTTGAAGCTTTCTGTAATATGAAAAGTTCCAAAGTCTTAGCAACTTTCTCTTTGTTTTGATGCCTAACAGATAAGAGCAGTGAGGAGAGTCACATAGTCCTTCTAGTAATCATGCATACAGGAGCTGCAGTTGATTGGGGTGGGGAAGAATGTACCATGTACAGCAGCAATGTCTCTATTACTGTTAGTAAATGGGCTGTATTTTGCGGATTCTTAGCAGAAAGGGAGTGGCAAAGTGAAGAGTGTGGAGCAGAGTGGGAGATAGTAGAAGTGTCTTTCAAGCAAAATGGTGTGAAAGCTTTGAAGTAAATGACTGCACGTCTATGTGTTTGTCTCTATATATGTGGAAGAAACATTGGACAGTAAAAAGTGAATATAATGAAAAAAGTTTAGATAAAAATATAAACACAGACACGAGTGAGTTCTAAGGTAAGGGTGGTATTTCAAAACTGTATAAGTGAAGGAAGAGATCTTTTTAGATGCAAACAAAAGGCATCTTGTGTTGGTAGAGGTGCTAGTATGCAATGGGCAGGGGACTTACATAAGTAAACTGATTATATTTGTGTCTTGACTAAATATCGCCCTACTGATAAACTGTTGATACTTCTCAGGTTTGATGTCTTCTTTGGTATGAAATACATGGCAGCTTTTTAGGACATTCTTCTATATCTTTGAGCTTATTTTGGAATAAATATATGTTGTAACACCTTGTTAAAAACATATTTAAGGAGAACTTCTTTAACACAGGGCAGTACAGAATGTCTTCCTTGCTCGTATACACTGTTTTTAAAGTATACCAATGATAACACAACTGTGTTTGTTGGGGTTTTTTTCTCCTGGCTTTGGCTGGAAGAGGCAGGAATTAACCTTGCTCCGTTGGTGTGTTCTATCTGTCATTAGTACATTGGTCAGATAATGATGGTTGCCTTTTATAGGACCTGCCTCTAATCTCTGAACACCAATTTGAGGTCTAGTGGCTAGAAATTAAGTCGGGATCTTTGAATACACATAGCAAATTAACATCAAGGTAAAGGAAATATTGAAGCAATGTAAAAGCTTTTAGGGATGATTCACTAGTTATTTAATGTTCCACAGCTTGTTTCCATTTTATTTACCCGTGGTTTGTTAAGTCCTATATGTGGTTGATGTGTTTTATAAAGATCTACTGACAAATGCTACTTGTAGAAAGAAACCCAAAGAAAAAAAGATTTTTTTTTGATGAAAATTTTTCACATTCTCTTAATAATCATTCTGTCTGTATGTGTCCAGTGGGACAGTGTCATTTCTTTCTCCCGTGATGTAAACTTTCATCAGAGTTAGTGTTTTGTCACAAAAGAATTTGTAGGTCAAGAATTATGTTTATAGGGAAGAAGACAGTAGTTAGAACAATATAACATCTGATGGTCACCAAGTTAATGTGACATTTGGTTTGGTTTTGTTTTGGCTATATCTGCACACAGTTAAAGTTGGCTACATTTGCTATTTGTTTTTTTTTCTGGTAAGGGCCTCTAAATAATAAATAATAAATAAACCAGAACTTTAATTGACAGTACCCCTGTAGTTCAGTAACACATTGTAAGGCTTATTTTTGCCCCTAAAGGAACTTGGATAGTCATCCTTGTCTGTGGGCTAAAATCCTAAGTGTAAAACTAGGAAGAGGGAAGGCACCCTTTACAATTGGCTGGGGAAGGGGCAAGAACTTTCTTAGAAAACAATTGTTTGAGTTCAAGGGCTTAGAAATGACTGTGGTATGTGTTTTAGCTTCTGATCCAGTATTCCTCCTGCCTGAAGAGTTTTCCAACATGAGACACAAGTTTTTTGAAAGCAGCTGACTACTCCAGTAGTTTAACAGATAGGTCTTTAAAAACTGAAATAATCAGTCACAAAAGTTTGAATTTGCTTCCCAATTAAGCAGGGCTTTCTTGTGTTTTGGTGTTTGTTTGGTTTTTTTAATCCAGAAAACTAAAGCTGTCTCCATAGGATTCTGCTTTAGGGTTTTGTTGTGCTGGTTTTAAGAAGATTTAGCTTTTTATTTCATTCACAAATTGCAGGAATTTAACTTGTCCTTTGATCATAGTATAAAGGAAAGTGGCAACATTGCATGAGTTTGACAGTCCATCTTCCAAATGTCTTTGCAGAAGACTTTGGCAAGCAGCAAACAAAGGGGTAATCATGACTAACTGGAAAAAGATTCCTGTGTGCTTTTTTAATGGTTGAAAATATTGCAGCTGTTGGAAGGATGCTAAAACTGGGGGAGAAAGAAGTGCTAACCAGAGAGAAAAGTGGCATGAAGTGTATGAGAGGCTTATGTAAAGTGAATGATCAAGTGGTCAATAGAAGTGTTCTTCCACTCTACACATACACACGCACCCCATCATCTTGGGTGATGATAAAATTAGTCAATATATAAAGAGCAAGTTGTTTCTGTAAGCCTCTCCAAGTGGAGGAGAGGGTGAAGGAAGGCAAGCAGGAAGGATACACGATCCTGAACCCTACTGAGTTAAGTGGAGGAGGAACAGTGGTATAAACATAAAGGTGTGCTAGTTCAGACCTGTCACAAATGGGAGAGGTACTGCAAAGATTCAGACCTCAGCAGAGGGATTTTCAGAGAGAAGACACACCTAGAGTTCCTCTTTTATGAGTAGATGGGCGCACCATGATCATCCGTTCGTTTACTTAGGGAAGATGTATTATACAACATCCTAGAGCAATGGACTTTATTACCATTTTTCACAGTTTCTACAGCTACCTTTTAACTTTGCAAATTCACACTTAGTTTTTGCAGAAGATTGCTATTTGGCTTTGAAAATCCCAGGATTTGGCATTGTCAAAAACTTGAAATACTAAACACAGGAAACTGACAATGTGACTTTCGTAATGAGCTTGGATGCTTCTTGTCAGAAGCTTTCTCAGTTTCAAAGTATGTAACTATATTGCATGTTCTGTAACTATGAGTTCTTACACCTTGTGGTAATCAATATCTAGAAACAGATTATGAGATCAAAAGTGTCCAGTAACTCCATGCAACATACCACCCTGTCCTGTCTTGAGCAAATACCATAGCAGCTGGAGCCCAGTCATAGACCAAATGAGCTCAGTGGACATTCTGTGCATTTGTCTGCGTGTTACAGACCTTCTATGGGGAAAGGAGTAGTTAATGAAGATGTGTGGTGACAATGTAGTACCTGAACATGACGTAAATAGTATGCAATAAGGGATGGGTTTGGCTGGGATAGAGTTAAGTTATTCACAGGAGCTAGCATGGAGCAATGTTTTGGATTTGTGCTGAAAGAGTGTTGACAACACACTGATGTTTTATTTACTGCTTGAGATGCTGTGCAGATCTGAGTTGTCAGAACTTTAATCACTTAAGTCCTGTTAGTTTGTCATTGACACACCTTCAGTTAAGGAGTGTCTTCTAATGTATATTCAGCCATACAGCAGGGAAGGGGCTGGAGCACAGAGCCTCAAGTGTGTCCTTTTTCTGTTTGGTTGGTTTTTTTGTTGTTTTGGTGGGGTTTTTTTTGGTTTGTTTGATTTGGTTTTTTGGTTTGTTTTGGTTTTTTAATTAGGTGATGCTTATAATGTAGTATGTTTGGTAATGCTGGGTTTTTTACAGCCTGTTAATATTCAGTTCTTGCATGATTTGGACTCCAAGCTCCTATAAAGTCAAACAGGAAAGGTTAGAGCATTTTAGATAGTTTTGTTTGGTTTTGGTTTTTTTTATCTTAAAACCAAAATGTAAGTGCATTTTTCTCGTTATTTAATGAACAACTTATCCATTTGTTATACAAAACTGTACCTATGAGATCTTAGTTTCTTAAAAGTAAATTTGTCAGTGAGTGTGGCTGTCCAGTCAGCCCATCGTTTTCATCACAGATCATAGTTTATAGCTTTCATAAATCAGTTCTAAATTACCTGTATGAAATTTCTACTAGAAAAAAAAAGTTAGCATTTAATGAAGCTCATTCTTTCTAAAACCTGTTTGATGTAAATCCCATTTCAAAAATTAATTTAGAGCATCATGCACATTTCCTAAGTGATGTGAAAGCTGCCTGTTTGAATAGATTCGAGTATTGTAATGGCAAACATGTACCTCTTGGTTAATGGCACAGATTTAATGTTGCACATCATGTTTACTTGTGTATCAGCAATTATGTAAGAAATGCAAACAATGAAAAATTTTAGTTGAATTCTGTGTTACTGTTACTTAGATCTTCCCATGTTGCAAATAAGCTTGAGTCCATTACTTTGGCAGTTTTCTTCTGTTAAATACAAACTGCTTATTGTTACGTTTTAAAACCCTTCTAAACATGCTTGCCATTCATTCGTTTCCAGGAGGCTCTGAACAAAAAATATTAAGAAAGGAAAAGCTTGGCCTTTATTGAGGAGTTTCTGTATTTGCTGATGTGCCCTGCTTTATTATGCTCAACCACCTGTGTGTTGAGACAAATGGATTTTTGTAAATCACAAGCTATTCTTGATTATTGTCTGGAAAACTTTTTAAATATTGCTAAGGTTATCTTCCATGTTACCTGTAAGAAAAATTATTTTTAAAAAGGTAGTATTTTCCATGCTGAAGCTTAAAATAAACCTGATTTTTTTCTGGTCTCAAATAACAACTTCTCAGGAAACAGGTTTTTTTTCCCCTGGTTTTGCTGGGAGCTCCTATCTTTTGGTTCACATCTTAACTTTATAAAATCTCAACCAGTCATCTAGCCTCGAGTAGTGAAGACAAGCTTTGCTGTGTGCTTTCCTATGGTAGGAATAGAAGAGTCAAGGTCATCTGCTTGATAACTCCCTTTCCTCTCTTCTGAACACTACAGAGTGGTAACTTTGTGTGATCACAGTCTAAGTCCTTGACACTGTTCTCCTAGTGGGGAAGCTAGGGTGCACTGTCAGTAAATTAAGTTCAGTGATATAGCCACAGAGGCTATATATTGATGTTTAGGAATACAGCTCTTGCTAGTGAATCAGAAGAGCATGCATTTGTGTGTTAACTAATTCTGCAGCTCAGCTGTTGTTTACAGTTGGTAGCTATGTATAACTAGTAGAGCCAGATCAGTCTTGGGGAGTAATACATATTTAAAACAAATGTATGCCATTAGGTTAACGTAATACTCTTTCTTAAACCCTCTAATTTGCTTATCAACTTGTTAAAATGCTCTGTGGTCAACTGTTGCATACGCACAGTGCAAATCTTTAACCTGTTTTCTAAATGCAGAGAGACAGTTGTATTGTGCCTGACTTGCTTTTCTCAAGATAGGTTGTTTATGGTCTGTATTTTTGTATTGATTTCCAGGTTTCTTTATTCAGATGAAGTTCAAATTGGTCCAGAAACAGTCATGACTACTTTATACACTGCTAAAAAGTATGCGGTCCCAGCCCTGGAAGCACATTGTGTGGATTTTCTAACGAAGCACCTCCGAGCAGATAATGCCTTTATGCTGCTTACTCAAGTAGGTAAATCTAAGCTTATTTTTGGTTTACTAAGAAAATCAGTATTTGGAAGGAAATTACTAAATATTATTTCACAGTAGGTTTGCTACCATATAGCCTAATTTATGTATAAAAATTCTAGTTGATCTGTTAGCTTTTTTACAGACTCGGTTTCTTATAAATGTGGAATAATGGCTTTTCTTTTATTTATTTTTCTTATGCAATGGACTGAGACATTTCAGATAGAGCCAGTTTATTTTACAGTGTATTTGCATTAATTTCTCAGTTGTTTTATGTGAAGACTATGCTTTAGTTCTCTATAGTGGATTTGAGGTGTACTTTTTTTAGTTATACTGCTAAAACTACAAACATAAGCACAGAGAAAAACTTGCATTCAGTGAATTCTCCTTAATTATGTACTTCTTTGATAATTTAAGTGCTTTTTAAGTTATAAACACAAAGACAAATCAATCTGTTTTAGTTTAGGTCTGTACTAAAGTAAAAATACTTGCTTTTTAAAAATAGTAATGTGTCAGCTTTATGCTTAAAATGTCTTTCTTTACCTTTAGGCTCGTTTATTTGATGAACCTCAGCTTGCTAGTCTTTGCCTTGACACAATAGACAAAAGTACTATGGATGCAATAAGTGCAGAAGGCTTTACTGATATTGATATAGGTAAGTTAATTTGTGTGCCCTAAGCGTTAGACTTCCAAAGGGAATTGTAGGGTGTGAGAAGACTTCATCAAGTAACCTGGGATAGTTTGCCTCTCCCATCGGCGTATGTAGAGTCCTAAGCACATTTTATCTCCTTGTCATGGTGTACTTTACTTCCTCCCTAATCTTGACCCACCTTTGCACCAATGTGATGGCCAGCTGCAGATCTCAAAATTCAAACAGCGGCACCTGCATTACATCAGTGAGTTTGCTGATGAGCAAAACAGGACACTGCATATGTATGGTATGTTAATCAGTGCAGGTTTTATTATTCACCCCTGCAGTTCTTTCCTTTGAGTTTCACTCCTAAGCAGGGGTCCAATGTGTTGGGTCTCTTTTGGTTAGTGCTAGTGCTGCAGGGTGCGCACCATGGTAATGCTGTGCTTTTGTTAAAGCCAAAGCTTTCACTCACCAGGTGTTGTGCCTTGTCCCTGAGAGATCCACACCTGCTTTTTGTGTGTAACAGGAGTTGTACTGTCCTGTTGCCATATGGTACCCCTCTGTTCAGAGTTGCACAGATCAGGTACAATTTGTGAAATCTGTGTTTAAAAAAAAAAAAATAAATAAAATCCAATTGGCAATTTCTATGTTTAGTCTTTTATGAAAAGCTAGCAGTTGTACATTTGTTTACTGAACTTCACTGATGCTGTATATGTTTTAAGATTTTAATCCCAAATCAACTAGATTATATGGAAAAACTCAGCTAGAGGAAGGTATGCCAGCTGCTTAAGAAGTTGTAAAGTCATTGTTAACTCCTCTTCAGTGGGATTTTGTACCCAGACTGAGTGTTCTTCTCTGCTCTCGCTATAAATCCCAATCTATTTTGACTTTCCAGTATATTTTCTATGACTGTGAACATACCTTGCTTAAATTCAGTGCATTTAAAAATCTGCAAAGACGACAGAAGATTCAGAATCTGAAAAAACATTTTTTTCAGGCTTATGTTCTGTGAGGATTATTGCGTACCTGTACCAATGCATACCTGTGCTGCGTAACAGTACCAATATACTGGTATATTTTTTATTATTCATAAAATATCAGTACAAGTAAGAAATACAGGAAAACCTGCCTTTTTTTTTGAGAGTACCTTGCCTCACATCCTGTGTTCCACCTTCAAGCTTTGTGGGTGGCAAACATGTCAATGTTTAAAATCACTTTCATGTATCTTTAAACTAGATTTGTGTGCACTGCTGCTGCTTGTCTCTGTAGCTGATCCCGACTGGCAGGTGGCTACTCAGATGATAATGTGACAGTGTCATCATGAATAACTTAGTTTTTCAGTAGTGTGCATTCACCGCTTGCTCATTTCCAGTTCTGATCTTGCCCTAGCCATGGAAATTCTGCAGGATATTGAATGTCACTGCATAGATTATATATGGTCACACATTTCAGGATTAAGAAGAAAGTTCATGTGCTGTCTTCATAGCAGGAAGTTTAGTTCATAGTAGGATTTTTTCGTTTGGAATCTGTCGACCAGTGAGAGATTTCTTTATACATGTTTTTTCTTTGATATCTTTCTATGAATGTTTGCATTTACTTAACATTTTAAGCTTACTTAATGTGTAGTACTCTTACTGGTATGGATGAAAACTTACCTAGATCTGTTAATCTTTTTTTCTTCAGACACACTGTGTGCAGTTCTAGAAAGAGATACCCTTAGTATTCGAGAAAGTAGACTTTTTGGAGCTGTTGTTCGCTGGGCAGAAGCAGAATGTCAAAGACAGCAACTGCCAGTGACATTTGGAAACAAACAGAAAGTCCTTGGAAGGGCTCTTTCCTTAATCCGTTTTCCATTAATGACTATTGAAGAGTTTGCAGCAGGTGAGTTTTGGGGTTCTTTGTCTTATTGGCTTACTGTTAGACCATATCTCTGCACAGCTCATCTGTGAGTGTTTAAATGCTTAACGCTCTGTTGTTATCAGTGTCGTACTAGTAAACGTTGTGATGCACAAATGAAAGCAAAACATTCTGCAGAATATGCTCTGGCTGTTGGAAAATATTGTCATCTTCAGTTTGCCAATATGTGTGGTTTAAATACAACAGTTGGAGTAATTAAAAGCATCTTAGAAGTCTTTTCTTTTCACAGGCCCTGCTCAGTCTGGAATCTTGTCAGATCGGGAAGTAGTGAATCTCTTTCTGCATTTTACTGTCAATCCTAAACCTAAAGTAGATTATATTGACCGACCAAGATGTTGCCTTAGAGGAAAAGAATGCAGCATTAACAGGTTCCAGCAAGTGGAGAGTCGCTGGGGCTACAGTGGAACAAGTGATCGGATTAGGTATGGCTTTTGAAACTATTTGAAGGAGAGACAGAGAAGTGTGGGAAGAAAGGGAACAAATTGCTTAACTTTTACTTTCTGGCGTAAGACACCGTAACAAACATGCTGGTTCTGCTTGGGAGCGTTTGATTCTATTTTTTTTTCTTTTTTACTTTTTTAAAAATAACTTAGGCTGTTGCACACATAAAATATAAAGTAGCAAAGAATAAATTTCAGGAAGGTTGGGTATGTTCTGCAGTATTTGGGCATTAGCTGCATATTTCTTTTTAAAATACCAAGTCTTTGATCTGGTTTTATTTTGGAGATACTAAAAAGAATCTGGTTCTTTTTTTTTCTATTAATGTTGAATATCTTGGGGAATTGGCAAAGCTTAAACCTATAAAGCTGATACCTTACAAAGCATTTTCTTAACTGTTGAAATATAAATAGAAGGTGTTACTGGGGCAAAAAAAAGTAATTTTCAGTTTACCTCCCTAGTCTTCAGTGGGAGGCTTTTTCCTATTTGTCTGGGAATAAAGTAACACACCCATCACAGGTGTTTAAATTAGTGTCTTGACTTGTGTCTTACTAGGTTCACAGTTAATAGAAGAATTTCCATAGTAGGATTTGGATTATACGGATCTATTCATGGACCCACAGACTATCAAGTTAATATACAGGTACAGTATTTTCTGTCTAAATAAGCTTATGTAGAAACTACACTTGTAGGACTGGCAAAAGTTTTAGTACATATTTTAGTAAGAGCAATAAATAAGCTAGAAATCTAACCTGTGTTTTGTCCCCAGCAGTGGTCATAAGAGGATGACTAGGGAAAAGTAAGAACAACATGAAAATCTTTCTCCCTTTCTGCTGTTACTCTCCTGTCCTTCAATCATTTTTAGTATAGATGTTTCCAGAGACTGATTTTGGTTTTTCTGCTTAGTAGTTCCTGGTGAATCTTTCTTCAGGATACTTGTCTGGTCTAACCTTGAATTCATGTAAGCTTTCTGCAGAAGAATTTTATAGCTTTGTAATCTGTTCAGTTGTGTACAAAGTCTGTCCTTTAGTAAAGTTTCTAGTAATTTGGGAAGGAGATCTTGGATTTGTCATCAGCAGCCCTCTGTAATAGGGAGCACAACATAGTGACTGCTAAATAAGCCCACTGTATCATCAGGAAGATAGTAAAAACAAGATAAAAGGTGACATTGTATTGCTGTATGAAAGCCAGGTATGCCCACATCTTGAGTATTGTGTGCCATTCCCAATCTCACACAGTAGAATTAGAAGGTAGAGAAAAAGGGCAATTAAAATGATTAAGGGGCTAGAGCTGCTCCTTTATGAAGGAAGACCAAAAAGGCTAGGACTCTTCAGTTTGTAGGGTAGGTGTGAGCAATGTTTCTGAAAGTATGAGAGCAGTGGATAAAATGAATGCAGAACTGTTTGTTATTCACCAAACCCCAGAATATTAGAACTCAGAGACTCCTATTGATACCAGAAGATCAAAACAGGTACAAGTATCTGCAGTATGCAGATACTGAACATACTGCCAGAAGGCACAGACACCTGTTTTGAATTTGGTGGTATTTGAACATGTTCATTCATCAATAACAGATCCATTAGAAGATTCCAGAAGGAACAGAAGGGGAATGTGCACTGTAGCACACCTAGCAGAGCAGTTGTGGATGCTGGGGGAACAGATTGCAGAGCCCAGGCTTATGTACTAACCCAGAGCAACATCTCTTGCTGCTGTCAGAGCATATTGGACCATTTGTCGGATCCAACTGGGTATTAATTACATTCTTAGCTCATCTGGTATATGTTACTGGGGCTTAGAGGCTTGTCTTTGCCCAGAGCTTTTTGGGAAGACTGACATCTATTCACTACTGATTCAAGTCTTAGGGAGAATTTTGCATGTTACTGTTACCGTAACTTCTGTAAGGTTGCTTTCTGTTTGAGGTTTGCTGAAAACATTGTCCCAGTGTGGCAGTTCTCCTGGTCTCTTCTGCTGGTAAATTATGTATTTGTATTACTGTTCTCTAGGTTTCCATGTTGAAGACCTTATCCTGCTGCCACTCATTTTATATCCTCATGCATGTTTACAGCTTCATGCATATTTATAGGAACTCATGTACGGTGCTTAGCTACTGCTTTGTTAAAAGAATAATTTACCATGGGTTTTGGTGCTTTTAGATAGCTGTTCCTAAGCCCTCTTTTAGCCTGCTTAATTGCAGTTTTTTACATTTCAATCTGTCCATTTGGCCCTTTATATTCTAATTTGGATACGACTTCATATTTCTATAGGATGCCCTTTTTTGTTTATTTCTGATAATAGCCTTTTGCTCATTAGCCATGCCAGCTTTTTTCCCTTTTTCTCAGGCCTTTCCTAATAGGTGATATCTGCCAATACTGTACTTGGGCATGGGATGTCCTTAAGCAGTCTGTATGCTTCTTATAAGGCTTTCATTTTCTTAATTGCTTCTTCTTTTGAACAAGCTTTCTTGTTTTTTCTCTTCTTGAAATGTAGCATAGCTGTGGTGCATTTGCTTTTGTTCACATGGTAGTGTTGACTCTGAGTATATTACAAACACTGTTACATAGTGTTCCCATTATGAAATTTTGAATCTGGTCTTGCTCATCAGTCAGTACCAAATCAAGGGTTGCGTTTCTTCCTACTGAGCAATTGGTTAGCAAGCTCATGAAATGGCCAGTGATAGCATCTAAAAATGTCATCCCTGCGTCATGTCCTGATATGACACTTGCCTGGTCTGAGTGGGTAATGGAAGACACACTAAAATTGTACTTCCTGCTCTTGTAGCCTGATTGATCTTAGCATGTTGTGGTCAGGATTGTCTTCTAGTAATATTGACCCAGCACTATATTTTTTTTCAAGTATGGAATTTCAGTCCATTTGAATTCCCTTTCTTATTGAGATGAGTTTTTATTTGATTCCAAGTTTTCTAACACGGTATTAACATTCTGTGACTGCTACAGTTACCCTATGTTCTGTGTATTTCGTAACCTGGTGCTATCGCTTCACATGGCTTTATTAGGTGTGTGGGAAATGTTGTGAAAGAAAGACTCTGTGATTTCATTTAGGGACAGAAATTCCATTGTTCCTATCTTACTTCAAAGATTTATTGCGTGTGCAGGAACTGCTGTTTTAGTTCATTTCTGGGCATCTTACTTAAATGACAGTTTACTTAGTCTTCTGTTTTCTATCTGATGATTACTGTTCTCTGACCATCCTGTACTTAAGCGTAGGAATTTTGTGTCTGTCTCTTAAGAGAAAAATGTTGTGCTTTTCTTCTTAAGATATTCCAAACAGAATATATCTAGAATGTGGTTTTGAAGGAATTTGTTGGCTTTTCACATTCCTCAGTTTAAAAGCTAATTTGGAAATTCCTTTATTTGAAAGTAGCATCAGTTTAGTTTTTCTCAAACTATACATTTATGTAAATGCATAGCATAGTGCACTAGCTAGGATCTTTAGAATAAGCCAGTTGGTACTGGGGGCCTAGCAGCCATATTACACATATTTGGAGATTTTTACTTTGCATTAACTTGTTTGATCCTCTCAGCTAAATTCCCATTAGCAGATGAGATAGTTTGGTGTGCTCCTTCAGCATGTTTGCTGGATGCATTTCATCTGAAAATAATTGAGTTCTTGCAAAGCAAACTAAAACATGTTAAGTGGGAATGATCAAGAGATGCACTTGAAAGAGATGCTCCTGAGCCTAATTGAAAGGCTAGTGTACTTTTACAGTTCAGATGAAGGCCATCCACCTTATACAGGTTCTCTTTGTCCTGGAAGTGTCCTCAATTCCTGATCGATCTGAAACTTTCCTGTGACAGTTTTTTCAGACAGGTATTTAAGTCCTGGGTGTCTACCTTTCTTCTTGGACCTGCATCAGTACTAGCAGAGCTTGAGAGAATTAAAAACATAGTACTTGTCTTAGAATAGTGATAACATATATTGCAAATACATCTTTTATTTGAAAGGGGCTTAGGCCTTCAGCATGGTAAATGTTAACATTTCTGTTGGTTGTGCCTGGGGGAAAAATTAGAGCACATTTTGCCTAGATGCATTTTGCTTCGTCTTATTTGTGCAATATTAAAATTATGGCAATTTAATAATAAAATATTAAAACTGATAGGATTCTTGTTAGTGCAGTAGTCATGAGAAGTGTCCGTGTTACTCTAAAGCTCTAATATCCAACTTGTGCAAGAGGTTGTTCAGCAACATGGACCAGGATTGCTACCCAAAAGAAATGCGTTATCTGCTGTTACTGCATCTTAGCTAGTGATTCCTATTTGCCACTTAAAATGGAATATGTAATCTGAGTGTAATTTTTAAACTGAGTCTAGAACATAAATTGTATAAAACATAGCAGCACAAGTTCTTGTTTTCTTTTAAGATCATGTCATTAACTGCTTATTTTATCTGTAAAAACTTGTTTTCTAAATTAGCCACAGCCCCTGTATGTGCTTCCCTCATGTGGGCTGTGTAGGTGTACCAAGATCAGCAGATCTAAGTACAGGAGTATATGTAATATATGAAGGTGAACCTATTATTGAAAAAATACATAACTCTACTAAATGACTGATTCTGCCTGATGAACTGTTTTTAAGGAGAGTTCCTCTGTAAGATGAATTCTCTTACAAAACAGTCATTGAGCTAATGTTAAATATCTGGTCTGCGGAT
>JBCJKH010008029.1:3896-26809 GCA_039877255.1 Loriculus beryllinus | reverse complement strand
CTGCTGGGTCAACCCTAGTGGTATCAGGACATTATACCTACTTTCCAGTCTTGAGATAGCATTATCCTTGCAATTAAACTGGGTGGAGTAGGCAAGTGTTTGCTTGTAATCTTCTAATATGAATACAATAAGAATCTTTCTCAAGCTTATAAAACTAAAAATACTATTTTCTTGGTTTTGTACAGATAATTGATTATGAGAAGAATCAGACGCTAGGACAGAATGACACCGGATTTAGTTGTGATGGAACAGCCAGTACGTTCAGAGTTATGTTCAAAGAACCTATAGAGATTTTGCCAACAGTTTGCTACACAGCTTGTGCAACGTTGAAAGTAAGAATGTCTAACAGTACAGAAGAAAAACATTACTTTGGTACAACAGTTGTTCTTTTCTGGCTCTTCTTATGGGAAAGTAACTTCTAGATCTTTTGATTTATTTTTAGTGCTAAAGAAAGATACAGTTAAACTCTACAGTAACTTGTAAGACAGCTGTCTCTTTTCTGTGCCACAAAACAGAATGTGCCATCCCACTTTCTGGTTGATGTAAGTTAGAATGAGTCCTAACGGGAGTCAATGGTTCTGTGTGGGCAAAAGTGCTATCTAGAATGTGTAATCTGGCAGCTGTCTGTAAAAGTTTAAGTTTTAATTTCTTTTATTGAGCATATTCTAACCAGTATAGCTACAGAAAACTAAAAGGTTTGGGATTTTTTAATCGCCGTTTTTTGTCACTTTTTATATACTAGCGCTACAGTATAGGAAAGAATAATTTGTTCTAGGAAAGTATCCCTTTAATGTTATGGATAAATTTATTTATTCAGTGTTTTCTCAGAAGTCTTTTAATACTCTTTTAAATATAATTCCCCATATGAGAATCAAAATTTATTTATTTCTAGTTGGATAAAATCAAGTGGTTTAAGTCTGCTGTCAGAGAAATTTTTTTGTTATTTAGACATAGTGTACTCACTTGTGTTATCTGTGATTTTTGTATGTGACTTACATGATGTGGGTACAGACATTTTTACTGGTAAAATATCCTAACTCAGTAGTATTTGAACTTCAATGTTTTATGGGTCTTGCTGCCTGCTTCCATTCATTCCATCCATTGCTAATCTCTTGTGATGTTTTTCAGGGTCCTGATTCCCACTATGGAACAAAAGGCTTGAAGAAAGTGATCCATGAATCTCCTACTGCTAGTAAAACCTGCTTTGTCTTTTATAGTTCACCGGGTAACAACAATGGTACCTCAATAGAAGATGGACAGATACCAGAAATAATATTTTATACATAATTTCACATGCTCATCTCAAAAGGGTCAGCTTATCAGTGGACTTCAGCTTACTGTTGGCAGCAGTTAAAAAATTATGCAGAATTACGTGAATGTGTGAGAACAAAACTTGTTTGAGAGGTACCAGAAAAGCTGATCTCTCTGCATAATTATTGGCAGAATGTAATTTAGCTTTTTCTCTGAACAAAACAGCAAGTGGAATAAGTACTCTGCATAGTATTTTAAATAGTATCTTGTGATTAATTTCTTTGTATTTTCACCCCTTTATTTCTCATGTAATAAAATTTTTTTTTCTTTTTCTTTTTCTTTTTTTTAACTGGAAAATCCTTACTTATGATGAACTTCTTGTATATGTTATCCCCAACCTGTCCTAAAATGACAGACAGTAAAGCTGCTGCTGTAGTCCCAGCTTATCCTTCTTTCCACTATGACCTCAGAATGACTGTATGGATGTTGCTACTATTTGGTGGGTTGTTTGGGTTTGGTTTTTTTATTATTTATTTATTTTTATTTGGGGGTTTTTTGTTTGCTTTTGGGGTTTTGTTTGTTTGTATTTTTTTTGGAAGTTCATCAGCAAGGCTGGATTCATTTTGTCGTTTTGGACGAACCACTGAAAACTAATGGACTCAGCATGGCAGAGCATACCTCCAGCTGCACTGAAGAAATCCCAAGTCAAATTCAGCAACAGCCAGGTTGTTCCAGAATCTGTCTTAATTCAGAAGGACTGTTTTGGAACACAGAGCTGCTTATGGAAATAGCCATTGTATATACATATGTGCCTACTGGAAAATGTATAGTGTGAAAATGAGAATACAAGCCTTCTGCTGATGATACTTTATCACTGGGCATTCTAATACTAAAAAAATTAGTATGAACTATTTGTGTGCAACTAGTTTTTCAGGTTGCATATGGTAATTTGATGCAATTGATGTATGTATATAGTATCCAGTGTCTTTCAATATGTACTGTGTCGTAGTAGAATGTCTCAATATAAAAAATGTTGTACCCTCCCCCCAGTTACACTAAAGTCATCATTTGAGAGCACAGGAGGAAAAAACCTAGTCCTCTCCGTGTTTCTCTTCCCTGATTTCTCTCTAAGTGCGTGCTCCAGGTCTCTAGGTCTCATACCACGGCCTTTACACCACGCCCTGTGTTTGGAACCAGCTGCTGTGCACTGATTTCTTCCAAGCGGAGCTTTTACGCTCGGTAGCCATAGTTTGCGGTTGCGGGTGGGCATTGGGCCGAGCTCAGCAGCCCGCCCCGCCCCGCCCCGTGCCGCCGGAGCAGCGGGCGGTGCTGGCGGAGCGCAGGCGGGGCCAGGGGCGGAGCTGGATGGTGTTGCCGGGAAGGATCCGCCGCTCTATGTCGGCCCTTGCCGGCTTCCGTCGGCGGCCGGTGCGGGGCGGCGGCGGGATGCCCCGAAAGGTGTGTGCGGGGGGGCCCTGGCGGGGGGGAGCGAGCTGGGGGGGGGAGGCCCGCGGTGACCGCGTTTGTTCTGTTTCAGGGTAAAGGATCCGGGAAGGGGCCGGCGGAACAGGGCTCCGCCGCGGGGCCGGTGGCGGCGGCGGGCGACGGCTGCGTGAGGGTGGCGGTTCGCGCCAAGCCCGGCGCCAGGAGCAGCGCAGTCACAGGTGGGTGCTGCCGGCCCGGCCCTGCTGAGGAGCGGGACACGGTGCCGTGTGCAGCGGGGGCGCGCGGGGCCTGAGGAGAGCGGCCGGAGCGGGAGAGAGCTTCGTGTAACGAGGTCTGTGGTTTATCGCTGTTCGCTATGGGGTGCGGGGAAAAGGTCACTGGAAAAAGGAAGCAGTAATTTCACGCTCAGAAGGAGCCCGCTGTGGCTCTTTCACGTTCCCGGTCAGGCCTCGCTAGGTGGTGCAGTGAGCACGGTGTAAATTCTTAACTACTTTTTGAGATGAGCGCGCTCGGTCAGCATCGCAGTCCATGTGTAATGTGCACTCGATTTGTACTTCAAGAGGCTGGGGGTTTTATTTGGACGATAAAAGCTTAATCTAATAAATGCGCCCTCCCTCTACAAATCTGGGCTTCCTCACGTACAAATCAGAGCTGGTTTTTGTTGAGGTGTGTGTATGAAACAAACAAGTTGGGTTGCAGTAGAGTATCCAGGCTCAGTCGGCAACACAAGGAAGCTGTGGGTGATGCCATAGCTTCTCTGGGTGGGTTTATCGTGGCTTTTGGTGGAGTAACCTGGTTTGTGTGATGCTACACGATGCCAAGGTGGACTATACCAGCATCAGAATGGGAAACAGAGAGGAGGGGTTAAAACAGTGCCCTGGTTGTGTGAAAACTGGTAGCCCATGGCTGAGCTCTGGTACAGGTCTGAAGTCTTCTTTCTTTGTATCACATCGTCACCTTTGTACTGGATATTGTATTTAAGGGAATTTGCGAAGAGTAAAAATGACATGCTAATCTGTAAGTTTATTTGGGTTTAAAGTGAAATGCTTTCAAAACCATAAACATTCGTATTTAGGAGACAGTAGCTAGAGGTTTTAATATTTTGAGCATTAAATTGTTAAATTATTTCTTACAGATGTGACGGCAGAGGCAGTAGGTATAGCTATTGCTGCACCTCCATCAGATGGGGAGGCCAATGCAGAACTGTGTCGCTACCTCTCGAAAGTGCTAGAAGTGAAGAAGAGTGAAGTTACTTTAGAGAAGGTATTTGCTTTTTTTTCTTTTTTCTTTTTTCTTTTTTTTTTTTCCTTTCAGTCTTGCCTCGCTGCAATTTAAATTTGATATTTTGAAACTTACTCATCCAGTACAGGAAGCTGCTTTCCAAGTTGAGTGAAAAAGATACTTTAAAGGTTATTCATTGAGAACAAACCTAGTGTAGGAGGGACCACAGCTGATTTGAGGTCTTTAATCACCATAGTTCTCATTGTGATATATTTTCCAGATCTGTGTAGTTCATGGTTTTTTTGTGTTCTAAGATCCTCTTGTTTTCATGTCAAATGCAGTTCACAAAACTTGTGCTTTGCAGATAATGTGTATTTTATTAATAACTGGGGTTTTTTTTAAGTTACTTCTGTATTTGAGTGAAAATTTTTTTACAACTGTCACACATAAGCAAGGGCGTATGTAAGCACTTGGGTTATAGCTGGGCCTCAAGAATTTCTTTGTATCAGAATTTACATGACTTGGCAAGTGAAAGCTGTTTGTTTTATTCATTGCACTGCATAAATAATTTGTTTTATTAATTCATTGTACTTGCAGTCAGTCTTTCCAGCCATATTTATTTATAGTTTATGACCATTAGAGCACAATGAAAAATAGTGCTTTTTATTTTTTGTCTGTTGGTTTAATGTAGTAGTTGAAGTCTGTTAAAGGATAATGGTAAATGGCACCATGATCAATGAACTGAGCACTGTTGCCAAAAGTTAGAGATGCAAAGACTTGAGTCTTGTTTCCCCTGGATCATGGGCAAACTGCTTCATTTGTTTATCGACATTTTGCAGATAAAACTGTTTTTATATCTTAAAGGGATGTTCATGTTTAACTAGATTATTCTTGTATGTGCTGAGCAGAATTGAATATGAAATGGGCCCGTGTTGTCTGACATTCTTGACTCAGTTGTTCTGACCTATAGTACCCAAATAATTACAGGCTAACATTTATTTTTCACAAGTCGCTGTTTGTTCTCAGTGAAGCATCGTGGTCGAATGTATTTTACCTGTGGCTTAGATTTTTCCATCCTGATCTGCTAGGTGTAAACAACAAGTGATTTTTGATACTGGTTGCTCTCTTATCTGCTACTTGCGTTACAATAAGTGCTAACATTAACAAAGCCAGGCCTAATTATGCAAATGGTGGGAAATGGTCCAGTATAAAACTGAGGTTACCAGATTTCTATCCAAGGGCCTTGATTTTCTTCACCCACTGGCTAGACTGCTTCAAAAATCTATTTAATTTTAAATTCCATTGTATATATCTTTATGGTAGAGTTGAGGACTTTTTCATTTGTCAGCATATCCCTTGTGGGCCTTTCAAACATTTTGCCAGGCTGCAGATTAACAAGCAACTTGTTTCTCTTCGGTTACTGACTAGTAGCAAAGTTGTGTCTTCAGGCAATACGAAATGAGGTTGCAGGTTTGCCAATTCCTGTGTAAAAGCTGTGATTTCTTTCCATTTAGTTGATGCTATCAACCTGAGAACTCAAGAGTAGCTAATAATCTGAGAGGAATAACTCTGAAGAAAGATCTGAAAGTATACAGTTATCAAATACATGTATATACCCACTTTTTAGAAACAAAAATGCAAATTGGCATCTCGCTTCTAGATGATACAAGTAAATTACAGAAACTTAGCACTCCTTGCTTTTTGCCTTTAAAAAGAGCGTCAATCCAGGGCATGCTCTGAGAGCTGTATCCAGTTTTAAAAGAAGAGTAGATAAGACATTGTTTTCATCTTCCAAATAATTAGAAAGGCCATTGATGAGCTCTTACTGCTGTTAATTCTGCATATCCCCACTTTCAGAATTATTTTTGACGTACCTGATACTGCATATTACTGCATATATAATTCTAAATATCCCCACTTTCAGAATTATTTTTGAAGTACCTGTTGGTGTTACTGTGAGATTTTTTTGCTATGTGTATTTGGTGGTGATTCTCTGAAAGATGTTTTTTGTGTGTGTGTCTAACCCAGGGTGGTAAATCGCGTGAAAAAGTGGTGAAGATTGTGGTATCGATGACACCAGATGAGGTTGTAGAAAAACTGAAAAAAGAAGCTTCCAGTTGACCTAAAACGAGACTGGGAAACGGGAAAATGCATCTTAGTAAATGGACTGACACTTTTTCTGATGTAAATCTTGTCATGTTGAGAATGTGGGTAATGACTAGGGAAGAACACTTCTTCCTCCCGCCCCCCCAGTAGAGCTGCTGTACAGTTTTGTGTGGGTTTGGTTAGCAAAAGTTGTCTTCACTGAGGCTCTGTTTCTGCTTCTATTGCTACAGTCTTTTTTTTTTTTTCCTCTGGAGTTTCCTGGTGGTAAGATTCGTCCTCTTTCTGGTTCCTATGCAAATGGTTTAGAAAAGTTGTTTCTTAGTGAAGCAAACTTTGGTTAACGTAGTGAAAGGCTTGGACTGACAAGCTTCATGGGGATGAGTCTGTCTGATGGGAAAGACCCTAGAGGAATGTTCTCTTCGGTACCAAGCAGCAGGTACTGGGTGCAGTTTTGCACTACACGTGTGCATGTACATCTAAACCAGACATACTTGAAGCCAATAGGCTGATGTTGATCACACCGGTAAGCTAAAAGCAGAATCACCTGAACAACTGAAACCAAACCAGAAGTTTGCGATATGAAAACCTGATGCAGAGCTTGGTAACTGCACACCGGACGTCACTTTGGAATGGTCTGTAATTAGGTTCCTGAAAAGTAGAGGTACAGTCATGTGTCTTTGCCAAATGTATGTCAAGTGTAATAACTGTTTTTAATAAAAGGAGTGAAAAAATATTATCAAACTCTTTTGTGTGTTTATATTTAAAAAAACCAAACAAAAAAAAATTAGTATTTCCTCAAAGCTGCTTATTAGAATGTTATTTTTAAACAGGGCTTTTTTGCAGTCTTTGGTTTAAAAATTAGTAGTATTCCAACCCACAGAGAACTGAGCAGAGTCATCTGTAAAACGGAACAAGAAGTCTGAAAGAAAATGGGCAACTGTATTCCAGTCTTCCTGCTAATGAGAACAACTTCTAAGAAACTTAACTTCTCTCCTTATCGTGCTTCAGAGGTCAGAGTAAGTTTTAACTAGTGTTAAAACATAAGTGATATAGCACATGTAAAAGTTTGCTTGTTCATCTGCATCACTGCTGATATCTGAAGTTGTCCTACCTACTGTGGTTGTGATATTTAAAAATATATATTATAAAAATGTAATATGTAAAGTAAAAAAATGCTCTGAACATTTGATTACTTTCTCCTGTAAAACAATGTGTTATGTATGCATAAGTTCCAGCTAAATTTCTTTACCAGCTTTTTCATACAGTGCAGGCTTCATAGTTCATATTTTTTTTTTCTGGGCAAAAATCTTTTGCTTCAAGAAATTCTTTCTGCTTCCTGTTATCCTAAATATTGCATCAGTTGGTTTTAGGCTGGGAGAATTGGTACTTGTCAAGATGACAACTCCTTCAAGGTGACTCATTTTGAAGGTGCTTTAAAAAATGTCACCACCTTGTTTGGAGAACCAAGTCTAAATTGTGAATGCTGTTTGCTTAATGATCTATATCTAGGCTCTTTATTTTCTCAGGTTTTTGGTCAACCACACATTGCCTCGGGTGCCCATTTTTAATTATCCTCTTTAGTCTGTACAGGCTGGTTTTGTTTTACTGTGCAGTCAGTTTTGGTTCACTGCTCCTGCTGTTTTGTCTGTTCTTGCCCAGCAGAGGGGTACCGTGTCTTACAGAAAAATTAAGGCAAAGCAAGCTAAACTAAGTGCTCATGGATGGGGTGTTGGTTGGTTTTGTTTTGTTTTTGTTTTATTTCCTAAACTTATTTTTAATTCAAGTAGAAAACAGCAGTCCAAAGACTGAGGAATCCCACATTTATAAATTCTATTTTGAGTTGATACTGCAACAGCCATTATAAAGATTTCTTTGGAAGTCAATACAATGTGTTACATTATTATATACTATATCAAAATAATGTATTACACTTTCCCATGACTTCAGACCCAGACTGAAGGAGAAGCTGTGTAGGCAGGTACAGTCTCTGAAGTACATTGGTCCTCAATGATGGTTACCTACAACCGTAGCCAATTTAATCTTTCAGTTCCCTCTCTGTTTTGTCACTATGTTCTGCTTAGTCTTTGCTACCTTCTGATTCACAGGTTTCACCTTTCTTACCCACCTTCAGTTGGCATTCTGCATCTTCCTAATCAGTAAAAGTAACTTGAAGACACATAGAGTGCCTTCAGTGTTATTATGCTGTCATTTCTGTGTAATGTGGGCTTGGCATATTTTTGTATTTATCACTTGTCAATCAGAACTCCAGTACTGTTCAGCTGGGAAGGTTATTAGACTTTGGGAGAACAGCCACTGTGCCCTTCTCCCTGTTGCACTTCTGTTTTCCATTGCATTTGCGAGTGTGTATGCGTGGGGAAGGAGGAGCCATTTGTTTAATACTGACTGTGCTTGGCCAAACTAAGGACTTTTATTTTGCCATCTGGACTGTACTACAGCATTTAAAACTCACTTTAATTTGTCCAATTCAGTCATCATGCAGTATTTTTTTCAAAACTTGTTGCAGTTGGCTGGTTTTTAGCTTTGCTTCTTAGGAAGTAGAAGTATTCTTGGTGGCATGTACTGAAGTCCTGGCTTCTGTTGCTCAAGGCATTGTTTAGTTGAGGCCACAGTGATGATGTGGAAAAAGCCAAGGTAGATGGAAGCCACAGTAGCCATGAAAGCTAAGGGATGAAAATTAAGTTCTCCTGGTAGTAGTGCCCTACCTCACTTAAGACTGAATTAGTGCCAGCAGTGTGGCACATAAGGCCTTTACAATGGTGGGAATAGAGAATTTGTTTAATATGAGTAAGCAAAGTCATTTTAAAAGGGTAATATAAATAACACAGGGGTGTTGTTGTATCTGATACCTGAGAGCCTCTTATATAATTTTTTTTCATGCAGTCTTCTGATTATATCTGCAATACCTTGGTTGTGGATACATGTATCCCTGTGAAATGCCTGGGAAGCAGGAACTGCTGGTCATTTGCTGTATATCAGAAGTCAAGTACAGAATAGTTAAAGCAGCTTATGTGACCAAACAAATCAATGCCAAAACTGTGATTTAGGCCTAGCTCTTTCAAATCTTGTATTGAAATCCTAACCTGTCAACCTCTTCATGAGCATGGTGAAATGCCTTTCATTTTATTGAGAAAACTGTGTCAGCAAATAACCCTACCTCTGCAGCAGAGTATGTTTTTAATACAACAGACCTTTGTGATCTTGTAGGAGGCTCATCCAATACTTTCAAAAACACTTTTCACACCCCGTGTCTCAAAATATAACTTAACTCTTACTTCTACACCAGTTAAAAAACATTATGGTGCCGGCTGCTCCCATCCTTTTACTTGTTGGTCCCTGCTTTATCCATGTGTGTCAAGCTACATGATTACTCAATTACTTGAAATTCTACTATTGATTCAAACACTGTCCTCTTTTCCTAATGCGTTGTCTGACTGACTTCAGTAAAATCTGCCTAATGATGATTTAATATTTTACTGTTTACAGACCTAGGCAGTCAGTGAGTTTAATAAGTTATTTAAACATTAGCAAAGTAGAAGTTACGTGAATAAATTCTATGCCAAGCAGTCTGATAGCATAAAATATTCTTGGTCTTTCAGCCACTTGATTACATTTGTTTTCTAAAATCCAGCTTTGAAAGTAGGTACATGGTTTCACTGCAGTACTGTAACATGCTAATGAAGTATATTGAATTATTCCTGCTGAAGCTGGCCTCTTTGGTCTTTTACTTTCAATCCATTCCATTTATCATCTGCAGCATATTCCTATCTCTCCTATTACTCCCAAGTGTTTCTAAATCCCCATTTCTTCAGGTATCATCTGTCTAAATAATCCTGTATAATTGACAACTTTGTCAATAACTGGCAGTGGCAATTTACCAGAAAGCACAGTTTAATATCTTCCTTCTTTCAGCTTCCAGGAAGATAGATACACACCTGATCTTTCTGCTCATTACTCCACGTCTCACTATGTTTCCCCCTCATACTGTTTATTTGCGTACGTAAAACTTTAACCAGTTGAGTCCCTTTTCAATTTTTTTTACTTCAACCTACTACATTCCTGTCTTAATGCTTTTAGTCTTTACGTCAGGAGGATGATTCATTGCCATGTATTATAGCAGTGTGCTCCCCTGTCTCCTCCTGGGAACACAGTGCTTTACCTCCACATAAAGCTTATCTTGGTTATTATTCTCTAGGAAGGCTGCTGCACTTGAGGCAAAGTACTCTTAATGTAACCAAGGCACAATGAACAGTCAAAAAGCTGCTGAAGAAATTAAGTACTTGCCTGAAAGTAGGAGTTTGATATTTCTCTAAGGTACTGGCAATTCATTTCTTCCTAGCCCTTTACATATTAGCTTTTCAAGTTATTGTTAGTGAGCCATGAAGAATTTTGCTTTCATTTATAAATGATGCATTTATCTGGTTTCGTATTGTTTCAAGAGATGGGAAGTTAGTGATGAAGTAGTCTGCTATACCATCTGAGCTCAAGGCTCAGTTTTTGGAATGTTTTAAATAACACTTTGAGTTTCCAAGTCTGAACTAAGGCAGGTAGAAGGGGAAATACACTGAGTATTAATTTAGCAGTCGGTCACTATAGAAACATGCTGTAATGAGAACAGTTAACCATGGACTTAAAGAGAAAAGAATGTTGAAATGAGCAGCAGAGGGTCAAAGTGTCATTTTGTGCTGCTCAGATAAGAGTTGTCTGCCTTAAAGTAATAACTGGGGTTACAAAATATAATTCTGGGGTGACTGTCATTAAGTTTCCTTTTTCCTCTTAACCCAGTAGGTGTGCAGTGAACACAGGGAGGGCTACAGCATGTTGTTCCTTTGACCAGCTTTCACTGCTGTGGTGTTTTGCAAACCAGGATGCTTGAGGCATAACTTATAAAAACAGTTCAAAGCTCTCAGTACATGTTAGGACATACTTGGTGTCCATCTGCCTGAAAGCAGGTTGAATTTTCTAAACCAAATTATTTATATGGAACCTCTTTACTGGTGCTACTTTCAATAGCTTGTCTTAAAAGGTACGAAGTTTTCTGCTTCTTTTCTGATATTCAGAAGGTCTGTGAGGTTAAATCTGGTAGCGATGTTGCTACACATGTTCAGCTCAAGCTGACACCTTTATGCCATCTCTGGGCCCTGGTTCACATGCCCTCTTGCTGCCTCTGGCATTCAGTTTTGCTGCTGTTGTTTCAGGTAAGTGCCCTCCAGCAGGTCCAGGCTCTATGGAGTTTTTTCTGCTCTTTATTTGTCACATTAGCATTGTTGCTGACACGTCCTTAGATGCTACTGCTTTTCTTTTTGCTGTTTCTTGGGCCTGACAGCTCTTTGAGATGCATTCATTTTGTAAGGGGGGGTAGAGAAGGAGGGGAGGACCTTGTGATACAATCTTTGCAATGGGAGGGCAAACCTGTCCCTTCCACAGCTGCAGCAGCTCTGTATAGCCCTCTGGTATTTGCCCTTTAATGAGATGCCTCCTTTTGTCTTCAGTAAATCTGACAGCAATCAGCTAGCACATATGTGAGCTCATGTTCCTGCTATGGGGAAAGATTGCTATTAGCTATTAGGATGCTATTAGGATGTACTTCTAAAAAGACAATTTTCGTCATGCTTTTTTACAATGAAAGTGCAATCTGGTACTAATCAATCTGATAAATTTATGGGTTTAGGGGAGGATTTTTTCTTTTTTTTAAAAAATCCTGATTAAGCTCATCACTGTCTGAACATAAACGCTAATACGTAGAGGGGACCAGCCAGGCAAATTGCACTTGGCTAATTTCACTTAATGAGAATGTCTGATTCTGCTCAGTTACTTCCTCACTGAGTTCAGGTTCAGCTGCAGACCAAGGAGCCTTCTGTTAAATGTTTTTCAAAGATGATCAGTGTACAAGGATGCTCTCAAACTATATGACTTCCATTTGCTATGATTGCTCTCACATACAGAATCATATGGCTTGGGTTGGAAAGGACCTAAAGAACATCTAGTTCCAGCCACCTGCCATAGGCAGGGACAACTTCCACTAGACCACGTTGCTCCAAGCCCCATTCAACCTGGCCTTTAACACTGCCAGAGATGGGGCAGCCACAACTTCTCTTGACCTCACCACCCTCACAGTATTGGCTGGAATAAATTTTTTTCTTTATTTAATACAGTGGCAGGCAATATTTCTGGTGAAATATAAATGTGAAATTAGAGCATCTGAAAACTAATATGACAACAGCTGTCATTGCATTGTGGATGTGTGGCAAGACCAATCTTTCAGTGGCCAAATGCCTGTCTCTGTAAGGAGAGGGTGTAAGATCTAACTAAACACACCGTTCAGTAGTTTGAAAAGTATGTAAATCCTAAATCTGCAAAACTAAGGCAGCCTGTCAGTGGAGGTGTTGTATACGTGTGTTATGTACTTAGAGAAACAAGGGCAAAAAGAATGTGTAATACCAGAGCTTGCCATAAACCTTTCTGCCAGCTTTATGGGCTTGCCATTGCAAATCTGAGTTTGAAAGTATCTTCTTCTCTGATCTTGCTGTAAGATAGGTCTCCACAAGAAATAACATTTTCTGGACAGCTGTTCTTATTACAAGGCTGCAAAGAAAAGTTCCATGAAAGTATGTTATATGGGAAATGGTATTTAATAATATTTCCTATAAAAAAACTTTGCTCAGCTGTATTTGATTCCTCCTTGCATCAGTGAACCTACTTGGTCTTTTTACCTGGGAAAGAGTTTAGTGAAGTGCTCCAAGCTTTACACACTTGGGCTTATAAACTTGAATAAGCAATTTCTGTTAGTTCATTTTCAGGTCTCTGCTACTTCCAGGGTGGGTTTTAGGCTTTGTCCTGTGGTTATCCAGTAGGAGGTATCTTGAGTAGACTCTCTGAGATACAGAACTTGTTTGTTTGATGCTCGCGTTTGCATACTAGATGAACTTTTCCAATCCTAAAATAAAATAAAACATGGGTGAAGAGGAAAGGGAATAATTTACATTGATGCCATTTATTGGGCTAGGAACAATTTTGCTTGGTTTGTTGGAAGTATATTGCTGCCTCTAAACTCTACTGGGGAAGAACATGCACAGAATGGAGGGTGTGAGAGACTAGATATTTTATAGCACCTGCCTGCTTAGTTTAGCACTTAAGTCAGAATGGGGAAAAAGCCTGTCGGGTTTTCAAAACCTGTAAATCTAATAATCTGCAATATAACTTTCACGGTTATTTTTTACTTGCTATCTGTGAATCTAGGTGGGGAAAAAGAGATTACCTATAGCCACCTTAGTGTGAATCCTGAGCCCTTAAATGCCAGTCTGAAATTTTTCAAGAAGGAAAGATTCATCTTCTGAAATGGTAGATTCATGTAGATGGCATTGCTGTGTGATGTAGATTCATGTAGATGGCATTGCTGTGTGATGTAGATTCATGTAGATGGCATTGCTGTGTGATGTAGAAGGAGCGTCTACTGATGCTGTTGGTTTTTAGAATTTTGTGGGTTAAAACACAAATTCAGGTGGAAAAGTTGGTGAGCTGCTTGTAACTAGTTCATCTATTCTGCCATCCCGTCTCATTTAAGTAAATTGATTCTACAAAGGCAGCTACAGTTTGCCAGTGTTTTTTCATTTTGGTGACTGAACTGTTATCCTTCACAGCAAGTCAGGGCTGACACTTTATAATTGCTGTGAGAGGTTGGCACATCCCCTTGACACCAGAGTTGGCCAACTGCAACTCCTAGGGTCTTTTCTGCAAAGCTTTGTCCAAAGCATTGTGAAGTCTCCCACAGGTTTCCATTAGGCTAAATTGGCAGCTCTGGGAGCCCAGCCTTCAGCTTTTTGCAGCGGGAGGAGCTGCTGCCAGAATTGCTCATTCAAGTTAGTGGATATGGTGAAAGTTTGCTCTGCAGGGGAAGATAACTGTAGACTGCATGAAAAATTGTCTCAAAATGAGACACTTTCTATGTCAGAAAAGAAAGCTTTAAGACTCTAATTAGAAGGGAAATTTGAACTCTGAGAAATTCATGCCCATCATTTCCACCTTTCATCTCTGAATTTTAGACCTAGTCGCTCTGCTATATTAATTTCCACTGTTGAGAAAGTGCAAATACCAAAAGGATATCACTTCAAGGTTTAAGTAAAAACACTCAGGAATGGTAAAATTCTGATTAACTGACTTGCTCGATAGTATAGTATGTGAGAGGGTAAATCAAACACTTGTTTTCTTTTGCTTTACTGTCTGTGAACAGCAACGAGCAGAAGAGACACTCGTTTGTTCCAAAATGATGTGCTTTCTCCACAAAGAGCCTTTGGTCTACTGCTACATGCCTGTTCAGTTTTAGAGGATAAACACAGCCCACAGTTATAGAGGATAAATAAATCTGTGACTTCTTAGTTGCAACAAAAAAGTGTGACTGTAGGCAGGTTTGGCAGGAGAAAATAAGCTCTTAAGACTGTTGTGAATGTTGGGTTGGCAGCCAGGGAGATAGCTGTATTTAAAGATTTTAGAGAAGAGCTTGTCCTAAACAAAAAGGCTTGAACCCATTCTAGAGGGTATGACTGCTGATTATCTTTGTGTCCAGTTTCATGAAGGACAGAATATTTTCAAATAAAGAGTGTCAGACTTCTAAAGTAAATCAGAGCATATGAACCAGGTATAGCAACCTCTATGTTTTGTCCATTTCACCCAGTCTTTCTTTTTCTAATAACCTATGAATTCTCATTCTAGGTTAGATGCAGATTGTTGGAGATGCACACTCCTCTGCTCTTTTGGAAAGCTCAAATTCTCTTGTTGCCATTGTAATACAAATAATAAGAGCAGCATAATCAAGGTTGTATTTGTTTTGTGGTTATTCTGAACACTAGAGACTTACAGTAATTATAGTACCATTAAATAGTAATGGAAGAAGTAGAGCGAGACTCCTGGAAGGAGATAAAAATCTTGCTCTGTTTTGTTCACTACCCAGGTGTTGCATTCCTCTGTTTTTATGGCAAAAACAGCAACCTAAAATGATTTCCAAACTGCTGGGTGTGCAAGGAGCCAAAAGTGCCATAGAGAAGACAGGTTTATGTGGGAGAAACTGAAACTAAATTAATTTCTGTTTAAAAATCATTTTTTTTTTGTAATTTTGGAATTGCACTGTGTCTGACAGCATTTAGTAGTCAGAGATATTGCATTTAGTGCCCAGAGGCAGGAATACAACTATGAAGAAAGCAATTCTTCCATATACATCAGTATGCTTCTCACCATGGGATCTGATTGCTTTATAAATCTATACAGTCAGTGTTACGACTACACGTCCATTTTTCTTGGAGTGTGCTGATGTGAAACCATGACGTGACACTGGTACTTTGTTCCAGCCCTTTGTTTCAAAAAACAATACTTGGTCCCAGTATCATTATTTGTATAAGCCAGTGTAAAGTGGTATTTGTCTCATGATTTCTTCCATCCTCTGTTCGCAGTGTAAAGCTCCTGTTACGTGCTTGAAACTTTGTGTAAGTACAAGGAATAAGAACATTATCCATCTAGAAGCCAGGTAATACTGTTGGCTGTACTAAGAGTTAAGGTGGTAGGATCCACAGGGCCAGAGGGGAATGGGGGGTTTCTGTACTTTGCACATGACATGGACCATTGCCTTGCCCTTTCTTTAAGGTGGGGCTTCTTTAGGAGAAAAATTACTTCTTTTGGGTATTTTAGTCTGCCTACTCTGTCATGTGGAATCCACAAGGTCTACACTAAGCCCTGATTATAGTGTCTCTGTGGCTGCTGTAGTGTTTGCAGTATTCATTTGTGAGGGAGAGATGATGTATGACTTTGGTTAATGATCCTTTAATACACAGTGCCTCTAGTCCAAATTGGAAGAGAGCATCCAAAGGGAAGGACAGGCTGTGCATGATAAATACCTTTCTCACCACACAGTTAGAGCCTACTCTAACAAATGTGGAAAAAATGCAATTTAATTTTCCTTCAGCTTTTCAATTTCCTGCTAATACTTTTCATAGAAGATTTTTTTTTTTTCAAAATCATTATAATTTAAAGCCATATAAATTTGAAAGTTTTTAGAAGGTTGCAAAGTGGAAATCAAATACCCATTTTAATTGTCCCTTAAGCATACTATGTTCGATTTTGGTTTTTTCCTTTACTTCCTCTTGTGTATAGTAAAGTTTCCTGACAAAGAGCCAATGAAGAGGATTTATAAACTGATTTTAGTATAATCACATTCTGGCCTGTATCAGTATTCAGGATATATTGCTTATTTTAACCTGAAGTGATGTGTTAATTTGACTTGGAGACAGAGTAAGATGTGGACACAAGGTAAATAATTTATTGAATTAAATGAGATCATAGCTACAGATCAGTGATTCTGCTACAGTGTTTTGCTAGTTAAAACAGAAGGCCTTGCTGTTACTGCATGGGAATCTGCAGTTTGTCATCTGCTGGCAGATAATCAGGCTTGTTACCAAACTGTGCACTCTCCAGTTTTGCCTGCAGGCCAGCAATGTCACAGGGACAAGCAGGGCATCATCAGCCTGGAACGACGCAGACCCAGCATGGCACTTCCCCACCCCAGTTGCAGTGCAGATGTTACACGCACAAGATCCTTCATGCGTTATAACATTTGTTTAGGTTCTCAGCATGCTGCAGTGGACTGACTGCTCCTATGTATTTATATCTGCTATGCTCACAGAAAAGAATGTGGTTTATTTAGCAGCTTAATCCATAGGAATTCAAACGAATTCCACTTAGACACTCTGAAAACCCTGCTCTGATTTTGCCAAATTTGCAGATATTTGGTATGGTCTTAACTCAGGGTTGGTGTTTTGGTCATCTTCATTTTGGGGAGGCATAAATAACCAGAAATGAACTGAGATGCAGTTGGTAAGATTTCCTTTCTCTGTGTGTGTGTGCATAACAATTGTTAGTGTGTTCTAGCAATCCTTAAGGTTTCTGTATCAGTAGCAGAAAACCTGAAGAGATGGAGATTTGGGCTGTATTTTGATGGCATGGTTGCATGCAGGTTTCTGCCTTTTAAAACACAGTATAGGAGGTGTGATCTAAAGAAACAGAAATTAGCAGTTAAAAGTCATTCATGAGCTGATGTCCTGTAGCACTGTTGTGTGCCATATGCATGTTTAGCAAAAGTGGAGTTGAGCCAAAGAGCAGCTGAGTTTGTGGACAGCTCTGAATCCAAAGTCACGACGGGACCTTCTGGGATGTCTAGGATCCTCCCCCAGAGCATTAATGAGAAATAGATGCCATCTGGAGGGATTTTCTTGCCAAGGTACCAAGATGCCATCTTTGTCTCCCAGTTCTCATCAATCTCAAATAACTTTATAATAGATTTGTATTTCACCTTCAGTCAGATGATTCTGTCTTCTTGGCTACTGAGGGGACTGACCTTTCCATAGACTCTTCTAGAAAAATTATTTTTATTTCTTTTAAGGCATATTTGTTGCAGTAGCTGCTCTGTCACTGTTCTCTTTCCACTTCCTGCACCAGTACATTCCCTCTTTCATGACAGTTGATTCATCCACTCCTCCCCTTACCACTGCATTTTCTTTCCAATTCCTTTGCTAGGTGCAACAAGCCACTTCACAATTAATGTTTTAGAAGCTCAGATGCTTAACTATGTAATTTTAGTATTTTGCATCAAAGTTTTTCTATCTACTTGATTGAAAAAAAAAAAAAAGGCAAGCACTATAATACTTGAGGCTGGAACTTTACTCACTCTTGCCATGATTGTATGGTATGTGCATGAATGTTTCTAAACTCTATTAAATATAAACTAATAGTACATTCCAATCAGTGACCATCACAAGTTTTCTTGATGTGGAATCTAGTTTGCACAGATTGCTCCCTTGTTTTTAATTCACCTCTCTTTAATACAGTGTTAACTATCCAATTGGGCTCCCTATGACTCTTAGCTATGATGAGGCTGTCTTTATGCTACTTAAATTTTTGAAGGGCTTTTCTACTTACACTCATAGGATTTGAGTCACTTACTGTTTAGTGCAGGTCTAGCTTTGAGAGCTTGCTAGGCCACAGAAACCCAGCTGTACATCTCTAAATACTATGCTATATCACTATGGAGTGACATAAAGGCAGTGTTTAAATCAAGCCACTGCCTTCATAATATCTATAATGTGTTTCAAGCACATGGCTTATAAATGAGTAACCTGAGCTTGATCAGAGAAGAATGTGTGTTCACACAAAGCTCTTGCATTAAACTGATGTAAACTCCAGAGGTTTCAAATGCTGTATTTAAGTGCTCATGCCATTAAAACCAGTGAAACATTATTCTTAAATGTACTTTCTTTTAGGTCTCAGTGGCATTCATAAGTCAAGATGACTTGATGACCCTACTTGATGAAGGGTAAAACTTAAAAACCAGGCCTTTGCTGTGGAAAAAAATAGCTTTCTTTTTATTTTATAAAAAGAGTATGTAATCATCTGGAGCTGGTTGCACTTGGTGATTATTACTGTTACTTTATTTTTCTTGAGCACATTTTCAATAGAAAATGTATCATTTCAAGGATTTTTTCAGAAACAAACTTCAGACATGACTTTGATCAAAGACCATCCACTTTATCAGCTCTGATCATGATAAACTTGGAATGTGTGGCCAAAAGCTATGTGAAATTTCTTACAGTATGCTTGGGTTTTTAACCTTTGCCTTAACAGTGCTGATTATAATCTTAAGTATTTAATTTATGTGGGTATATACATACCAAATTGTATTTCCTCACCCTGAACAAGAGCTTTGAAAAAACTTAGTGTCTTAATCATTCTTTTAACATAGAACATGCTTCAGTTTGAAGATGCTGCTTGAACCCTTGAAGATTATTTTTTCATGGATAAGATTGGTCCTTGGTTATTTTTGTAGTTTTATAACAAATAAGTTCTTTCTTATCTGTTTGAAAGGTGAGTTGAAGTTTTTTCTTTGGTGATCAGGAGCAGCTTTGATTCTTGCTTTTGATACATCTTTTATTAGTGAAGCAAAGTCAGAATTACACAATATACACAAAAAAAGAAAATAAAAAATAAGGCAGTCCATACTTGTGGGGAAAAAAAAGTCATTCAGCTGTCAAAGTATTACTTGAAATACAAGCATCTCTGTATTAGGAAGAAGACAACATTCATTTATATTCCTGCTAGTCAAAATAACACAAAAGGCAGCCATTAGGGATGGCAATATGATTTATCCTGTTGTGTGTTTGTTAGAGTAAAACATAGTTATTGGCAGCTTTCCTCATCTCTTGCAATAAATCTGCATTTTATCAGGACAGAGTACTTAGGGGGTGAACTGTATAGAAGTAACAGTTTGGCATCACTGTTTCGCATAAGCAAATGAGGAGTGACAACCGCTAAGTGCAGTCTGTGCTTTACTGAAGAAAAATATAGGCCATGGTAAACACAAAAATAAATTGCAGCCTGCGGGGCCTAATGAAAAGTAATCTTGAGAGGCAAGATTATTGTGCACCACCACAGTACAGTTGCCATCTACTCTCCTGGCAGTGCTGGAGCCGATGGGCTCTGGTTTGATCTCTAGGATTTACCTCCCTGCGTCTCGAGCCAGGCTGCATATTTCTTGGGTACCTCCAGGGAAACCTGATCTGCACTGTAATCTTGCTTAACTTCTGGTCATTAGGGTATCAGTGCTGTGCATATTTCAAGCAGGGCTATATAGCTCTCTTCCAATACACAGGGACAAGGGGACAAATTACAGTAATTTTTCCTGACTGACAACTGAAAGGCAAGGGAGGTGCAGTTCTGTTCAGTTGCTCTAAGGTGCTCAGTAGCTGCTGGAAGGAGCAGTCCAGTTTTCCCTTCCTCCTTCCTCCATGTTTCTACCACCTCTTGTTTGTCAGAGTTTGAGGTGTGACTGGACAAGTTGAACCAGTGAATAACATTCACTCAGAGTGTAGTTAAGAGGCTTTTGCAATTGTTTTCCCCTGAGGAATAGTGGTGGTGGCAGGCAAGCCCAATGCTTAAATTGGATACAAGATGAATTTTCTTTCCAACATCTCAGTATAAGAAGTGTCAGAAGCAAATGAGAACATGTTTCTTCATGAAGCAGAATCTTTATTAGCAAATTAATAGTACAAGCTTAAATATATTCAAATATATTCAAATATATTTAAACAGTAGATTAAATATCTTTTTTGTTCTAGAAGTCGAATGTTGATTAGATCAGAAATGACGCTTGTCTTCCCTGTCTGAATCTTGCTAGAGAGCCTTTTGAAAGTACTTCAGTTTCTAACTAACCTTTCAAAGCATGTCTGCACGTTTCTATTCCCAGCTGCAGCACTAGGATAAAATAGAGGTTGAATAGCAGTGAACACTTGTAAAACTGCATCTCACAAATCACACTAAGATGATTTTATTTTTTTTACTGCGCACTTTCATTTGCCTTCAAGTATCCAGTGGCTGAGCTGTGGTTTGGAAACCTGTAGCGTTTTTAAAATGCTAGTTCAGAAATTGTATAGGATCTCCTGGCTTTTCTTAGTTGTTTGCCACAGCACCTGTAATTGAGCATGATAATTCTTCAGTATCAATTAACAGTCCATACAAAAGTGTTGCGTGTGTTCAGGAACAGATTTAGAACTGCTGCAAGAGCTGTATTCAGAACTTCTGGGGTGTTCAATCTCTTGGTAATGTGGCAGTCATTTCTTAATACGTAACACCTTTCTTTTGTTTTATTCATGATAATAATGATGTCTGAGCAAATGTCAGATGGAAGAGATCTCTTAAAGCCAGATTCCAGACACTGGATTTTAATGTTTACCCTGCAATCTCCAGCATAGTTAAAGCAAACAATTTCTGTAATGTTTGAAGTTGCAAATGTTAAAGCTACCCAGCATCAGTTTTGTGATCTGTAACACACTGTAATGCACAAAGCATAACTGCAGGCAATACTTACTGACTTTATTTAGTTGACAGAAACAGTAAGCTGGACTTTATCATAAAAATACTAATCCATCTAAGTGGAAACTGCTGGAGGAAATATGTTTTGAATTCTATTTACTTTTCTGTCCAGTGCAAGGCATGCATTTATTTTGAAATGTATTCCCTCCCCCAAAATTAGAATCTTGCTATAATTATTCCAAGGAAAAGTTTTATAAGTAATACTGGCCCTTAAAGTTGAATGGAGAGCTCTAATGGTGAGGCAGAGAGAGTCAAGAATGTAAAGACAGAAAATAGGAAGCTGTGCCCACCTGTGTCTTTCCTGGTCTCACAGTTGAGAAACTCAGAGGTAAGAGTTGAGATCATGAAGTGTGTGATTCTAATTCATGACTTTCTCTTAGGCCATCCTAATCTAGCTGCTTCTACAGTTTGGCCACAACGGTGTAGATTGGTTTTGCTATTTTCTGGACTACTACAACAACTAGCATTTTTGGAATGCTTCACTGCACTGTCATGAAGACAGGCTGAGAGAGCTGGGGCTGTTCAGCCTGAAGAAGACATTGCTCTGGGGAGACCTTAGAACAGTCTTCAAGTACTAAAGGGGGCTGACAAGAAATCTGGAGAGGGACTTTTTACAAGGGCATGTAGTGACAGGACGAGGGGGAATGGCTTTAAAATGAAAGAAGAAATTCTTCACTGTGAGGGTTGTGAGGCACTGGCACAGGTTGCCCAGAGAAGCTGCTGTCTGCCCCATCCCTGGCAGTGTTCAAGGCCAGGTTGGACAGGGCTTGGAGCAACCTGCCATAATGGAGGGTGTCGCTACCCATGGCAGGGGGTTGGAACTAGATGAACTTTAAGGTCACTTCCAAACCCGAACCATTCTATGATTCTTTATTCACTAGCTGAAAGACACTAAAAATAAGAGTTACTGGGCTTGAGGAAAGGCAACAGCTGAGACAGAGTATGTTCCTAGTGCCAGGTTTTATTTCAACCCGAGATGCTACTCCAGATGGTAAGGAAGAACAACATCCTGGCACAGCCTGACTTTTGTGGCATAGCTGGCAGTGTCAGGCTCCTTGCAGAAAGAGATGCGCTCCCTTCTTGGAGGTGGAAGTGTTGGGGTATCTGGCACTTTGTGCGATTTTGCGTTAAAAGGGAATTCCACCGTAACAACTTGTAGGCTCTCCATAGTGCACAGATAAGGACTTTGCATGATCTTAATCCCCCAGTGTAACAGCCCTGTTGTATTAATGAGGGTTAAACCAGGTGCATTTCATCCAGCAGAACTCCTTGAAGAAAAACAAACCTCTCACTAGAAGATTTCTAAGGTTAAACAACTGAATTCAAGGAAAATACTTCAGGGAGTAGGATATTAAAACACTGTATCAGAGTAAACAATATTATGTGAGAGGCAAAAAGCAGAAATACTTGGCAGGTAGGTGGATACACATCACAGTTTTTGTCTCACAAACTATGGGAAATCTGCATACAGTGTGTGTTTCTAAGATCAACAGTTAATATACCCTTTACCTCTTAAAAGCATCTTATGAGCTGGAAGACTCTGCTTTTGACTTCTTTCTTAATTCTTTGTTTTTAAATCCAGGTGCACTAATTTGTGCTCTTTATCACATAATATCATGACTTTTACAACAGTCAGCGTGATGATGCTGTGTTTCTGTACAACAGCAAAGAAAATGTCAAGAAGAAATGCACTGCTCTCCTGATGCAAATTAGCCTATTGTGTAAATTGTGAAATAGAGACCTTTGACCCTATTTTAGTAGAATGTCATAAAGAATCATAGAATAGTTAGGGTTGGAAAGGACCTTAAGATCATCCAGTTCCAACCCCCCTGCCACAGGCAGGGACACCTTACACTAAACCATGCCACCCAAGGCTTCGTCCAACCTGGCCTTGAACACTGCCAGGGATGAAGCATTCACAACTTCCTTGGGCAACCCATTCCAGTGCCTCACCACCCTCACAG
>JBCJKH010008018.1:0-10501 GCA_039877255.1 Loriculus beryllinus | reverse complement strand
CGACTCATGCTCAGGGCAGAACAAGGCCAATGCACGGCCACTGATGGATGGATGGCGAAGTATTAAGCATGTTTACATTTCTATAAAAATATTTGCCTTTTACCACACTAACAGTACTGTGTCAGAATCTCCATACAGGTATTTAGGGATGCCCTTAAAAGCAGTTAAATGTCATTCTTTTTTCCGAACAGTAGGCAGAATACGTAGGCTGCTGAATTAGAAACAAAGAGCTGCAGAAATGCTGCCTCAAAGGCTTCATGCCTGGGTGAAAGCCAAATGCACCGCAGAAAGATTGAGATAATCAAGGATGCCATCCAAATATGAAGTAAAGTTTATGATTAACATGTGGTAGAAGAGACACAGGAGAAAAGGGAGGGGAGAAGCTCAGAGCATTCTAGGCTATGCTTGTGGCTGTGCAGCTAATCACCAGAGCACCAGGGAAGGAAAGAATGACACCCAGCCAAAGTAAGCCCCTAGTAGCGGCAACAGTAATGAAAGTGCTACTAGAAGAAATGTGCACCATGGCTAGCTGAAGTAGAATCATAAAA
Organism: Loriculus beryllinus; assembly: GCA_039877255.1. Lineage (NCBI taxonomy): Eukaryota > Metazoa > Chordata > Aves > Psittaciformes > Psittacidae > Loriculus > Loriculus beryllinus. The sequence continues at coordinate 9,953 of JBCJKH010008018.1, read as the reverse complement.
TCATAGAATAGTTTGGGTTGTAAGGGATCCCCAAAGGTCACTTAGTCTAACCCCCATGCAATGAGCAAGGACATCTTCAACTAGATCAGGTTGCCCAGAACCACAACCAGCCTGGCCCTTAAGTGAATGGCACATCCACCACCCCTCTGGGTAACCTGTGACTGTTTTACAACCCTCAATGTCCAAAATTTCTTTCTCACATCCAGCCTGAATCTCCCTCTTTTAGTTTAAAACCATCACCCCTCTTCCTATTGCAACAGACTCTGCTAAAAACACCTCTCCCCAGCTTTCTTATAGGCCCTTTTTAGAACTGAAAGGCTGCAATAACATCTCCTCAGAGTCTTCTCCAGGCTGAATAACCCCAACTGTTTCAGGTTTACATCACAGGAAAGGTGCTCCATCTCTCTTATCCTTTCTGTGGACCTCATTTGGACTCTCTCTAACAGGTCCATGTCTTTCCTGTACTGAGGACTCCAGGGCTGAGCATAGTACTCCAGGCGGGGTCTCACCAAAGCAGAGTAGAGCGGCAGAATCACCTCCCTTGACCTGATGCCTACACCCCTTTGGATGCAGCCCAACTGGCCTTCTGAGCTGCAAGTACACATTACCCCTGCTCAGCACACCATCATGCAGCTGGCAGAGGTCTCTGGAGACTAGGGGCCAAGCATCTTCCACTATTCACTTTTGACAGTTCATTTAGATGCTTTACTGTCTTTGATTCTGCTTGCAAATGGAGCAAAAAAGAACGAAACAAAATGAAAGAAAGAGAATCAAGTAAGTTAAGCTCACATCACAGTGGGAAGCTACTTCTGAAGTTATAGTAGGCATGCATATTACAGACATTATCAGCTATGATACAGGTTTAGTAGTTTCTGCCTATTGCTTTAACCTCCACTCAAACCCTTCAATTGATTTAACTCTTCTGTTTTCCAGTCTGAAAATCAAAAGCTGCACTCTAAATGTGGATACCTTCAGGGAAGGCAATGTCAGCTATGTCCCCAACTGCTGTCCAGCACATGCAGGCACAGCGCTTAACTCAGCCTAGGGCTCCTTTCCCAGAGTGGTGGGGGCCTAGGGCTGGGCTGCCTCGCACACGACTGGGCAGAGGGACCACAAGGACATGAACCACGCTGCCCTTTCTCCACCACCTTCATGGACACGGGACGAAGGCTGGAGTCCACCCACTTTGCACTGGCCGAGCAGCATGACACGGACTGTAAAATCTGACCTAAAGGTTTCTAAATGTTTAGAGCCACAAAGGCAAAAGGCTAGCCTGAATAAATGGCGCAGCCTGCCCTGACACACTTCTCAGCTTTGGGGGTATAAGAGATCCTTTATATTATCCTGGACAGGAGTTAAAAAATGACATAATACTGGAGAAATAGGACACAGGGGCATTGGGGTTACTTTAGAGATGATTCAGATCTTGTTATTAATTCTCTCTACTTGGCAGAATGTTTAAAAACTGGCAAGGGAACATTAGCATTGCTGGCAGAGCGTTACTACAGCTGCACAGGTGAAGAGAAATCAGTGCGTAGCTCTTTCCAGCCTGGTGAGGAGGCACAGGAGCAGGATGGAGTAGCAGCCCCATATCCCAGTAAAAATACTATGCAAAAGAACTCAAAACCAGACTGGTTAAAGAACAGACAAGTGCTCTGTCCTAGCAGGTTGGCACAAAGTAACTGAAGCATATCATCTGTTGATATTTGGCCTCTCTAGATAACAAATATGTTTTTCACAGGTCAGGCAGAGAATAATTGATTCAATGGCTAGAAAAATGCTGAGAGAGAGAAAGAGAGAAAAAAAAGGAGATGGTCCAATCTGTAGTACATATTTCATAAATGTATGTGTAAAAAAAAAGAGATAATCCTCTCCACAGTTCTTTTAGCAGGTGTTTATCCTTTTTGGCATTGACAGCAATATTTTGTAGCTACACAGCAGACATGCAGAATAAAATTCCTTTCCACACTTGCAAAAAATAATTACTCCTTATGTGACTTACAGCTGCTCTAGTCATTCATCAGTGCTGTTGTCCTCTTTCTCCAAACCAACACTATAAAAGTATTGCTTCTTCTGGAATTTACTGAGAAAACCGCATAATCTCCAAGTTGACTCTTAACGAGAGTGACCAGAGTGCTACACTGGCTCCATTTAAAAGCTCTCATCCCTAAGGAAGATGCCTTCCTATGAACACAAACAAAAAAGCTTTAGAAGAAATACTATGTGGCATTTTGATGCTAAGGTGATGGGAACCCTTTAAAATCATGAAAAAAAGACAAGAATCAGCCAGCAGTTAAACACCCCTTTTGCTCTCTAACAAACTTTACTCCTGCAGAAGAAGGTTTTGTTTGCCTTTTGATATGCAGAGAGATGCACAAGGATGTCTGCAAGGACAAGATCACAGCCAACGTAAACAATGTTTCCTCACTGTAGCTGGGGTGAATTTCCCTGAAATAACAGAAATAGCTCAGGTAACTCAGTATCCATTCTTGAGCTAAGCACTTCCCTGTGTAACAGCTTGAATGTAGCTCTACAAAAGCACCCCTCACTGAAAAGAAGGTTAAGTATCTGAGCTCTTATTTTGGACAAAGCTGAAATTAGACCTGCCCTTTTAATAAAACTTCTCACAAGGACGTACAGGTTTATAAATCCTGAATGAGGACAGCATATGGATCTGTCCCATGGGTCAGAAGAACTATACGATGTTAGATGTTTAAACACAGTGGCCTAATTCCCCAGTAGCGCAGGATGGAGTCAGCAGGTTATGATGAGCTGTATAACCTAAGGATCTGAGCCCACATTTCCTTATACATGAAAATGTTCCTTACTCCTCTGCTGAATCTGCTCCTATTGACTGCACTTTCTATTATCCTGGGTTTTGTTAGCACTATTTTATCTATTTTATTTAAAAAAGCTAGATCACTTCATGCTAAAATAACAGAACTGCAGAATATGGTAATACTGTATTTCACATATTTTGGGTAGGTTAGATCAGTAATCTGGAAACTGAAATGAGACACTTCATACCAGTAATATTTTCCAGTGATCTCTAACCTCATTAGGCATTCTCAGTACATCCAGGAGAGTAGTGTAAATAAAACACACTGTTTTCTGATGAGCTTTGATGAGCAGATGTTCAGGGTTTTTGTTGATTCATGTCTGGGATGTTTTTAAAACTTTTCTGCTTGTGTTCCATTTCCTGTTGGGGGAATTCAGAATGACACAGATGGAGTGGGACAATTGTGACTGTGTCTGCCTGGATGCCACCCAGGCCAGCAGCTGTGCGGTGGCCACTGCATCCCGTCTGACTTGAGGAGGAGAAATTACGTAATTTGGTGTTTAGGCTACTTGTGAATTCTGCTCTTGGTGCAGACAAAATACTGCACCTCTATGCATTTCCTATTATCAGTCTTGTCTGGTAGACTGGAAGTGCATTTGAGGATACAAGACACTGGACTTGGTAAACCTTACTTTTTGCTCTTTGGTGACACATGCACGTGAAGTCCAGACACGTTTTTAGCACCACTGAAGTAAATCAAAACTGGAATTCTTTCACTTTCTAAACTGATTTAGAATAAAATAAATCAATATCTACTTTTTTCTTTGTTATGTCTTTTGTTTCATTCAAACTGCAGTGATGATGCAAATATTTGTAATTATTTATTCAGCCTTGAATCAAAACTGAACTTTTTCCTCCATGGCAGCCACAGACATTCACTTATTTTAAGTCATATTGTATGGTTTTGAATTTTTTTAAATTAAAAAATCTTCATATGTGACAATTGTGAATGGCAGAGGTAAAACCAGAAGGCAATAGGATGATCTGAGGTTTTCAAATAATGTACAAGGGCTGAAAATGAATCAGGATTATTGGAATGTACTCATAGAACATTGAAGTGTGAAAACAGGAGTAGAAGAAGGTGTAGATAAAAAGCCAGTACTAAGTGATTAAAGAGGAAAAGAAATGCAGACTAAAGCAAACAAATCTGGGAAAATATGTGAAAGCAGGAATGCAGAAGTAGATCCTGAGGTGATTCATGAGATAATACAGTTGAAGATAATTGAACCCCCTGCAGTAGTGGAAATGTGAGCAACAAAACAGATAAGCCAAGTTTCTGAAGCAACAGAATATAAAGCTGCTGCAGTCCTGTAAACAGCCCGTAATGCAAAAAATGGATTAGCAACCCATGAATGGATATTCTGATACTGAGGAAAAAGTTCCTCTTCTCTCAAGGAGAAAAGAACAGTTTATAAGAAGAGTGCAGTAAGTGAGGCTGTTTGGGGGATATTTCACAGAATAATAGAAGTCCTGTGCAGAAAGGCGGACTGTGAGCATCACCCTTGGCTTCCTACAGAACACGGACAGGGATTTTCATTGTGTCTCAAGACGAAAAAGCATGTAATTGTACTAGGAAATACCTAGCAGAAAGCTTTGCTTATTTAAGGAGAAATTGAACATTAAATCAATCTGTCACAAGGCACAACTTAAAAGATATATATAATGACATACTGATCTTTAAAAACTTTTTCTAAAGAAAAATTTCAGAGAAGGTTATTCTTTTCTCAGTAAAACAATTATTTGATAGAATTAGCTGGGATTTTTTTTTTTTCCCCCCACAAATTCTATTTCTGGAAGAAAACCCTGTCAAGTTATTTTTCATAGGAAAAGGCTTGTTTGAATGAATTTCCTGGTTTGAATAATTTAGAAACAAAATATTGAAGATATTGAGACATACTAGCTGAACATAGTAAAAGATTGGTTTTAAAATAATTATTATTGAGAAGGATAAATAGAAATTAAGCAAGAAATAAATATAAATATAAATTAAGAAGAAAAGAAAAATAATCTAAAATTACTGCTAGAAGTTTTTTCAGTGTCATGATGTGAACTGAGACAAGATGATTTTTGAAATTTAAATTATTTCAACTTTTCTGCATTCAGACAATCTAGGAGATATAATTATTATTACACATATATATACATACATATCCATACATACATATACAAAATAAAATAAAGCAAGTAACACCATCAACACAAACAAAGGGAGATCCAACTCAAAAAGAACTGATATGTCTGTGATTAGGACAGTCAGTTGTGTTTAAGGGTCAAGTTCATTACCTGCTTTGTACTACTAAATGTAAACTCCGTTTACAATCTAAGTTTGGCAAAGCAGCCTTATTTCACTATCAATAAAGTTTCTTAAGAGTATTTTGAATAATTTAGACCTATTTGAAACTACACTTATCCCATTAAATAAAACACAGTGCTTTGTTTTTACAGGAAGAATATGTTTAAATACACAGATATCTTAATGCCTTGCTTTTACCAAGTTTACTAACAGGGTAAACTGCTTCCTTTCCACTTGATTTCATTTTTGCAAATCAAACCAGGTTGGACAGAGCCTTGGGTGACACGATTTAGTGTGCGGTGTCCCTGCCCATGGCAGTGGGGTTGGAACTAGAGGATCTTAAGGTCCTTTCCAACCCTAAATATTCTATGATTCTATGTTTTTCTTCTAATTGTTCCTCTATTTTAGTATATATATATATATATCTGAGATGTTAATTTCTATGTCATTTTAATATTAATAATCTAGCTTTCAAATACATCAAAAATTAACTTCAAATATTGCTGTAGTTTATCCTTTGAAAAAATACCAAGTGTGTTAGTAGTCCTGAAAGTTATAAAGATTAGCCAAAACTACACATGAAAAAGATGTTAGAATGCAGGAAAAACCAAAGAGAATCGCTGAAAATTATTTTGATTTACTAGAGTAAAAGGTGACTTATTTACTACTATTAAACAGAGTGTGTTTCATGAACACTCTCTAATTCAAACATACACACTGTGGTGATGGGATCTTACTCTGTTCTACAAATTCATTCTCAGAAAGAAACTGCACAGCAAAATTGCCTCCACAAGTAAGCCTGGGTAAAGGAAACATGTAGCATTTATCTGCTGACCACAAATTTGCACACTCAAAGGCATAAAAGAAAAGATGAAAAACTCACCCGAATGAAGCCATCTTTTCCAACAGTGAAAAGTTCTCCTTCCTCCAAAATCAACTGGCTGACAGGGCCACTGTGACAGGGCTTTCGTTCACCTCGACAGAGCTCTACTTTAATGAGGCCCCCTTCCCAAAGCAGCAAGTTGCCCCACTCAGTCCCTGAGATAACCTTCAATACAAATGAAGATAAGCACATGAGCACCTGCACTTAACCATGCAGAAATATTGGCAAAAATCTGGTTAACATTTGTGCCTTCCTTCGTGAAAGCATTAAATTGATAGCAATGTACAGATATTTGCAAGAGAAGGCATAAAGGAAGAGTCAACTTTTTACCAATGTGACATAAACATGGACTGAAATGCATGTAAATGTATTTAACATTCAGATTCAGGCTAATAGTTTTTGTATTTCTTTACTAATGTTTTCACACTACCCCATTAGAGGACCCTCAGCTCTAAACCAGAGATCTTTTGTCTGAGCATTACAATACTAACCATACTTTTCAACTATTACAAAGCAAGCCAGGGTTTTGGCAAATGAATGCTAGAGCGTAACTCAGGTCACTTTGAAGCAAGTAGTAACTCTACAACTTACTCAGTAGACCTTATATCAAACCCTGAGAGAAAACTTTAAATCAATTAAACTTTTTCTTATTTACCTTCCCATCAGGCAGCTCCACATAACCTATAATGTCAGACACTGCTGTTTTTCCAAACCTGCCCAAAGCTCCTTGTAACTTGAGACCAGTGAATGTGAGAGCCATCTTCCAGAACCTGAGTATAGAAAAAACATCCCTCTCTGACACAAGATCTCCTAAACACACTCTTAGACATTGTAATAATCTTACCAGGGATGATGCCTCTGAGGTAAGGGCTGCTCATTTATTATTCTTTTCACAAGGTACCTTGGCATTGTCCTTTGAAAATGAGATCAAGTAACTTGAATGTAACTACCCCAATATTTCCCTATACTACTCCTATGGTATCCCATTTCAGACCCACCTTGCAACCAAACTATAGAGCAAATCTCAGATTCCGACCTGATTCCTTTGTTAAAATTCAAAGAAATGCTATATGTGCTATAATTTTAAACGTATAATTTAATCTATTTTAGATATTTAATCTATTACAATAGCATCCAAGTCATATCTTAAGTGCGTGCTGTGTTAACATCGAACACTGGATAATTACAGAACACAGAACTAATCCCTGTCCCAAACTGTTTAAAACTGTGGTTTATTTTTTATCACAAAAGGATCCATGAACAAAGAGGGGAGTGTACAGAAACATATCATTTGTAAGGCTTTCTTGCAGGCTTTTGGTAGTATCAGATTGCTCCTGATCTCTGACTTGGCAACCAGTACTAATGGGTGCCCAAATAGCAGATGAGTTCAAGAAATCAAAGGTAGAAAGCCAGAAGGCATATGCTATGTTACCAGCTAAAAGACATGTATATATAAAATATTTTGTACTCTCTCCAGTGCTTGTTGAAATTACAATAATGGAGCTAGTGGTACCCTCAGTCAACATCAAGCATCACCCTTTTAGGACAGCAAAGGTGACAAAAGACTTGGCTGACTAGCTAAAGGACTTGAACTTTCTCATTTCTGTAATTGCAATGGCCAAGCAGCACTCCTCATTGGTCTGTGTTTGCTAATGATACATTCCTATTAATCATCTTGTACCTGTTATGACTTCAGAGGTGATATGTGTTAATCAGTAAACCTACCTGATGTGTCCTACTCCACATGTAGTCAGTTGTTCTTCATTATCAGCAGAAAATGTGACCTTGTAAACATCCTGTGAAAAAGCTTTCGACCTCAACACAATCTTTTCTTGTTTCCAGTCCCAGATAGTCAGCGTATAGTCAGGGCTGCTCCCAACACTGGCCAGCAAAGTGCCATCATGTTTGAAATCACCAAAAACATAAGCTTCCTCTGTTCCGTCTGAAGAAACATACAAGCCCCAGTACGCACACACGGAAAAGAGGAGGAAAACAATAGGAAAATTTACTTAGAAGGAGATCAAGTTTCACTGCAATTATTTTGCACTAGGTAATAGCTTTCAGTTGGCTATTTCCAGTAAATAAGTTTCCTCCCATGCAATAGTGAAAAAGCTTGGAACCAGAGTTTCCTACTTTGTTGTGAAGGTCCTAAGGTTGTATTTCCTTCCAAACTTACAGAGACTCACTACTCCATCTGCTGGGAAAGACAAACAACATCCCATTTGTGTAAAACAAAAAAAAGCACTTTTTACACTACCTCGCAGTATTCTGTAGGGCCTCAGTGAAGGATAATCGTAGATGATGAGGTTTGGCTTCCTTCCTTTTTCTCCTACTGCAAAGTACTGCTTAGTAGGGTGTGCCTTAAAAAAGCAAAAGTCCCATTGCACACTGTAATGACACCTTCGTCTCTATCCTGCTAATTATTGAGTAATTGTATTTACTTATTCATTAGTCAAAAGATATTGCCATAAATACTAGGTTGCATTTTTCTGTGTGTTTATTCTGAACTGCCAACCTATTGCTCAACATCAGAATGAAGCCACTATGCACATAAAATGGTAAAACCATTATGCACACAATTTATAATGCAGAACCATGACAAACTGTGAAATAACTGGTTTTATTAAGCATTTTTTTATTATTCCTACCTCACTCAATCACTAGCTGATCTTTCCATAAAAGCCTTTGCATCAACAGCCATCTACTTCACCAGACAGCTGCAGAAGAGCCATCCTGACTGACACTGTTAGATGTACTGTAATTCCACAGAAAAGGCTGCTTACAATGGAGCACAACAGTGTGAGGCTGGTGTTCTGCAAGCCTTGCTGATGTGGAATAAAACTGGGAGATGTCAGAGTCCTTCACAGGGTAAGGTGCTTCAAATACACAGATACCATATGAGCGTCCAAGCTTTTGGTAAGAGTTTACTAGAGTGAAACAAAGATACTTTTTCTCTTCATTTGTCTAAGAACTAGAGTCTCTAAATTTTAATTGCAAGCAAAGCTCTATACTAGTATCAGCTGTGAACTGGACAGCTGAAGAGTTAAGAAAAAAAAGAATCTTTTAAGGTACCTGAGTTTGGGATTGAAGTATATAGATTATTCATCCTCTGCCAATTATATTGAAGGGATGAATAGCCCACATTGCATGGTCCACGCATTCCTTTAATCAATATTATACTTTCTTATATATATGCACATGCAGCTGTAGAAATCTCCCATCAAGCAACCAAGTGAATATTTTGTTTCTAGAAAGTGATTATCATGCTAAAACAAGAAACAAAAGCAATACCATAATAAAGCCAATTCCACCACCACCACTGCTCCTGACATAACGATGAGATTTAGTTTTCAGGTCCAGGAGTACCACGTAGTTTCCTGCTATATACAGCAGTGTTTGGCTATCCATCATCACCAGGTTTGCCCTTCTGGTGCAGTCATATCCAAAAGAATGTCTGGGAACAGTTCAATAAGGAAAAGATTTGACACTGGCTTTCTAGAAAAGTTTACTAAGCAAATAGAAACGCTTAAACCAAAACCAAAACAAGAATACTGAAACCAGTGACTAAGAGCCTCATGGTAGGAGACAGTTTTGTTCAGTATACAGCAAAGGTAAAATGTATTGAGCATCTATAACTGAGGAAAAATCACAAGTGAAGACCTAAAGTTCCTATTCCATCCTATCATCTTCACTACAGGGCACACCGCTTGTCTCTGCTGGATCCTTTGAGGCTGCAAGGAATTCACATTCTATCAGTGTTCTCTTTTACAAAATGTAAGAGACGTGCATCAGAGTACTAGGAACCGTTCTACAAGCAAGAGATCAAACCAAGGATAACTGGAAAAAGGGAAATATAACCCCCATTTTCAAGAAGAGGAAAATGGATGACCCAGGGAACTACAGAGCAGTCAGTCTCACCTCTGTGCCTGGCAAAATCT